>JAFBJQ010006806.1:7500-69712 GCA_016785345.1 Trinectes maculatus | reverse complement strand
TGCACACGGACACAGATGCGTTCAGGATCGTGGCAATACCGTAGGTTTATTCAAAACACAGGGTCTACACGGTTGATATCAGAAATCTAAAGGAAATGCTCATTACACTCGTGATGTCAACCGCTACGTTGACAAAAGGCAATTCACCACAGTAAACTCTTATTGTAGGGTGGTGTTATAGCGACATCTAGTGGCACAACTTATTATTTACATAGGATTACATACACATGAATGTATGTTCCGACTAACATCGAAATTCGGTTACGACACATTCTCAGGAACGGATCTCCATCGTAACATGAGGACCCCCTGTATATAACTAATCAATACATGTTGTTGTATTGATGGAATAAAGATATTTTCTTCTTGCTTCTCAGGGAGTGTGAGCTCCAGACCTCACCAACACAGCAGGTTGAAATTGCTGCAGGAGAAACTCGGAGAAGTTTTCATCAGAGCCAAAAAGTATTCTGTTAGCAGGTATGCTAAGACTAAAGTGAGTACTGTGTGTTTGTCGATAATCTAAATCACCAAATGTTTCCCCTCTCTCTCGCTCAGGTGTGTGTCTGTGTATGAGCCAGTCTGTCAGTTCTTCAGAGCTCTTGTCCAACCAGAGTACAGCGCTGTCACAGACGTTTACGTCCTCATGTTTCTTGCCGACACTGTCGACTTCATCATTATCGTTTTTGGGTTCTGGGCCTTTGGAGTAAAGTTTATTTACTGACAATGTTTACAATTTAATCTGGACAGAAATTTAAACATCAGTGTGAACGATTTTATTCTAATGACTTTTAGAAACACTCGGCAGCTGCTGACATCACCTCTTCACTCTCAGAAGATCAAGTTCCTGAAGCTTTCCTGGTGATGGTCCTAATCCAATTTGGTATGTCTTCCAAGCTGCTTATATACTTTTCTGTTTAGCTGCCTGTCTAATTGCTATATGTCTACCTGCAGCCTCACCTCTCTGTCTCTATTATCACTGTCTGTTTTTGTACTTGTCTCACTGTACATCTCTGTACATCTGTCTGTGAGCAGGTACCATGGTGATAGACAGGGCTCTGTATTTGCGCAAGACAGTTTTGGGGAAGCTGGTGTTTCAGGTGATTCTGGTGTTTGGGATTCACTTCTGGATGTTCTTCATTCTGCCAACAGTTACTGAGAGGTAACTGAACTTTACATGGGACTCATTAACATTACAAAGACTAGTTTCTCTGCCGTTAGCATTTACAAAGTTATATAAGTTTAAGTTAAAGCAAGTTATTAAATTTAGGATAATATAAGTTCAAGTTAAATTAAGCTTCGATACAATAAGTCAGTCTTACTTGTGTGTTTACAGGCGTTTCAATCAGAACCTGGTAGCTCAACTATGGTACTTTGTGAAGTGTCTTTACTTTGGATTGTCGGCTTATCAGATCCGATCTGGTTACCCCACAAGAGTTCTGGGAAACTTCTTGACAAAAAGCCACAACTACCTCAATCTGTTCCTGTTCCAAGGGTGAGTCACAAAGAGCCAACACTGATGCAGCACAACAAAACAGCACAAAGACTGAAACTATATGTAAATTCTTAGCCCAGCTTAGCAGAAAGACTTTGTTACAGCTCTGTATCAGTAATTATTTTGATCAAATGTACTTTTGGTTTCCTCTAAATCAGTCAGTCTGGCCCATTACCTGTCTGTTTCTCTATCTTTTATCTGTCTGTCCTAATGTAGTTTTCGCCTGGTTCCCTTTCTGACGGAGCTGAGGGCAGTGATGGACTGGGTGTGGACCGACACCACCCTATCTCTGTCCTCATGGATTTGCGTGGAAGATGTCTATGCCCACTGCTTTGTCTTGAAGTGCTGGAGAGAGTCTGAGAAGGTAGTTCGTGTTTGCATGTATTTGTATATAGAGTCTCCCTCAACCTTGGGTTCAGAAGCAGAATGTGTATTTATCTCGATATTTGTGTGTATTTGTACACAGAGATACCCTCAGCCTCGTGGTCAGAAGAAGAAGCGGGTGGTAAAGTACGGGATGGGCGGTCTGATTGTTCTGTTACTGATCTGTATTGTCTGGTTCCCGTTGCTCTTCATGTCGCTCATTAAATCTGTTGCTGGAGTTGTCAACCGACCACTGGATGTCTCTCTGACCATCACACTGGGAGGCTTCCAGGTAAACACATGCATCCAACTCGATGTTACAAACTGTAACTGATGACAAGCAGTATTCATGCTTCAGGTGAAAAAGGTTGACAGTATTATCATCACTATTATGACAACATGTCTTTTTTTGTTATAGCCAATCTTCACCATGAGTGCACAGCAGAACCAGCTGAGAGATCTAACTGAAGATGACTTTACCTCTTTCACCAGCTCTTATAGTTACATACCTGTAAGTTCTTCACTTTACGAGTGCATACAGATGAATGATGAAGTCTTACAGTAACTGTTGCCTGTGTTACCAGAGTGCCTTACAGTTCCTGGAGGCATACACATGTGAGGACGTGACTGTGGCGGAGCTGCAGGGCAGCAGTAACTCTCTGTGGACCATAAGTCCTCCCAGCAGGCAGTATCTCAGCCACGTGCTCAACCTGGACCACTTCCCCCTCACAGTGTCCTGGACTGTTCAGAGGTCAGGTTGATTCTCCCTATTACACCGTATTATGAATGTTCATTGATTAGCAGTACTTTACACTGATAATCAATCACTCAGAATTTCTCATTTCTATTTGGGTGGTAGTGGTAGTTGCTGTACTGTTGGTTACTGCAGTAAAAGTAGTAGTTAAATACGTTAGGTTTTTTTTGTTTTTTTTAAACAGAAACCTGAGTCTTGGAGCGAAAGCGGAACTTGCGTCTGGTAAACATGTGACCTATCTGGACAATCAGACTCGACTGGAGCTGATCGAGCTGCTGAATGGGACCAGGACAAATCCTGTGTAAGAACAGGGGGAGGGCTGTGCTAACTCATCTAGTAATTAGCCAACATGCTAGTTCAAATCAATAGAAATGTGATTAGCTAGAGCATCAGACTGACAGGTTTGTTGTTGCTGATGCTGAGCGAGAGCTTCAAGCTATGAAGTCAAGATTTAAATTGACTCTGCTGGATTTACTCTGCAGACAAGTATAATCTGAGATTTCCCAAAACGGCACGACAATTCATGCAGTGAAATTTTACTGGAGGTTTAATAATAATAATAACAACCTCACGACATCAATCAAAAATACCTTGTTTTGCATTGTATGACAATGTACAATAGTGAACGCTGTCACCATGTGATTGGTGTTTTTGTTTTCAGGGTGATAAAGGAAGCATTACCATGTTTCATCCGAGCTCCCAGTGACTCCAACGCCAAACCCATCGAACAGCTTTATTCTGGTTTGTTATTAGTTTGTTAAAATATTTAAAATTGCTTACTTTGCCTGTCAGTAAGTTCAGTCCAATCCTCAAGTCACATGGCTTTGATATTCTCTTCAATCAGATGGCCACTTTAAGGACATCCTGCTGGCACTGGAGAGGTCAACCAATCAGAGCAAAGATATTCAGGAGTGGTGGATTGTCGACCAACCAGCGGCCAGCTTGGTGCCAGGTCAGGGTAGAGTTTGGCTGACGGACAGGAGGGAGGCGGGGCTTCAGCTGTTTGTGTTCAGTGATAAAGTCAGTCCTCCGAGTCTGGGCTTTCTGGCTGGATATGGGTAATCATCATAATCAAACAAATACTATTACAAGATTAGATCAAATTCATCTACACGTTAACAGCTGAACAATTATAACTACAAATATCAACTTTATCACAGAGAAAAGGTTGAACTCTGAAGAAGATTCATTAGTAATAATAATTAATGAACCTGCATTCTGATTAATCAAAGGATCGTTAATGAAAGGTGACATTGAACTCTCAGACGCGTTCCTTTATCCACCTCTCTCTGTTTCTCCTCTCCAGCATCATGGGGCTGTACGCCTCTGTGGTGCTGGTGATAGGGAAGTTTGTCAGAGAGTTCTTCAGTGGGATCAGTCACTCCATTATGTTTGAGGAACTTCCCTGTGTCGACCGTATCCTCAAACTGTGCACCGACATCTTCCTGGTACAATCTTTACTTGACTCAACATTTGAACTGACAGTGACTTAATGAAAGCTAATTGTATTATCTGTTCATCTGTATGATCAATCTGATTATTATAGTTATGAATTTGTTAATTCAATTAGTTGTTTTACTGTCTATTTTTTGCTGGTATGTGAAATTGATATTTTGGATGCTTTAATAGTTTAGCTGTGTGACATTCTGTGACGTGAGTTCCCATTTTTTTTAATTTCAGGTAAGAGAGACAGGTGAGCTGGAGTTAGAGGAGGAGCTTTATGCCAAGCTGATATTTCTATATCGATCTCCAGAGACTCTGATCAAATGGACTCGACGCTGACCTCACAAATAATAAGCTAACTGTGAGCTAAACATGTGGTTGATTGTAGTGTCTTTTTTAAATATTAGTGTTAAAGGAATGTCTTGAACCCATTCTTCAGACATTTTCCAGACATCAAACAAGGAAAATAGCCAGAAAAATCCAACAGCTGCCTTAATGGTCACCACATAACACTGGAACGACAAGCTGAGTCATTTTACTCTACATCGTCTCCTAATAACAGAAATTGAAAGTGAATTTAACAAGACATAAAATGAATGTAGAACAAAGTCAGACTGTGTTGTTGTTGTTGAAAGGTATTACAGTGAGGGTGTAACCAGCCTGTTTGGTGTCACCAGGCGGCCTCCATAAAGTTGTTTCTGATAATGTGATCTTTTTTTTTTTTTTAATCATGCTAATGTTAACTGTAAGCTAACTGTGTCCTGTAAATATTCAAACAAAAAACACTGAACATGTGAAAATGAAATAAAACCAGACAGAATCAGTATGTGTTGGATCAATCAGACAGAACACAACACTAAAACCAGACCTCAGCTGTAACCACAGAGGGCGCTGTACCAAACCTGCACTGAAATAACAGAGAAGAGCAGAAAAACACCAGATCCTGGACCAAAACAGAATATTAGCGTAAACACCTAGCAAACACCGGAAAATGTTACAGGTGACCTTTGGCAACACACACAAGATTTACAAACAAAGCTTAAATGAATGAAATTTACTGCTCATGTTTGCTCATCAACAAACAAGTAAAGCTGGTAAACAGAGCAAACCTCCCTCACATCATATTAGTATTATACAGTTTTGATATTATGCTTATTAACATTCAAAATGGTAGTTCCCATGCTGCCAGGGGGAGCTACTGATCCACTTAGTCCATCAAAAAGAAAGCAGTTTGTGGTGGCTGGAAATAAATAATGAATTAACCAAAGCTTTGTTTTACTGACACAATCCTCATATTGTAGGTTTTCTTTTCAATCTGCTGCTGTTGTTGTTGTTTTTTTTTTTTGCAAATACAGGTATGCCTCTTCAGGTAGAAGTATGATGTTTCAAAAAAGGTTTCCTTACCTTTATTCCATTTATTTTGCTGACACGGCAGCCGCTGCACCACAATGAACCATCTGTGAGCAATGATCTGTGAATCCTTCTGTCCAATCGAAACAGCTTGTGGCCAGCACGTCATTCCCCAGTAATAGAAATTAGTCCCTGGCGAAAACACTGTTTTACAAGAAATCAGAAATGCAGTGAGTGCATGCCAACAAAGAGTTGTTGTATAATTGTTGTATAATGAACATTTTGCAAATTAATTTACTGAAAAAGCTAAAAACTGCAACAGGGGATTAACTGCTTCCAAAGAGAGAACTACACAATAGTAACAATAATAATAATAATAATAATAATAATAATAATAATAATAAAAATAACAACAACAACAACTATAACTACAACTACAACTACAACTACAATAATAATAATAATAATAATAATAATAATAATAATAATAATAATAATAATAATAATAATGATTCACCTGAGTTATGATGTAAGCTAAACACACAAACCAGATGACAAACAAACCTGAGCCTTCATGGCCCCTGAGCACTGCTGTAATCTGACCTTGGCTCTCACGATGTAAAGGTGTAAGCACATAAACAAGTGTGAGTCCCCCACAGCCCCCACAGCCCCCACAGCCCCCACAGCCCCACCAAAGTAGTAATTTCCACGACATTTTCACCCCTGCATAACTCAACTCATCCTCCAGGTGGCCCTGTCAATACATGAATGGATGGAATGTTGCTTCGAGTGCAGATGATGTAACTCCATATAAAAACATTTCCAGGTCATTCTGTTCATTCATGTGCTCATTTATTGATCTGGAAGACTCTTTTTTTGCAACAGCATGTTATAGTGGTGGTGATGATGATGCTGATCATCATCATCATCACCATTCAGGTGTTTGTATAAGAAGCTTGTTACCATCTGTCTTTTGTTTTCCATTTTAAATCCAGAATCAACATTGGTGTCCTTCAAGTTGATGAAGGATATTTGGGATGTGATGCTGATGTTATTGAAAGTCACAGCTGTGCAGGCATTTCCTGATTGGATATCCCTTCTCCTCTCCTCAGCTCTCCTCCTTGTTTTGCCTCAGTCCAGAATCCACTGGTGAGATCATCCTCAGGTTCTCCATGTTTGAGGACTTCTTGACTGATATTACTGATCTCAGGTCACCGCTCTGTGAAGCCACGTGAATTGGTGACATAATCTCATTTGACTCAAACAATTCAAGTTTACTATAACCTGCTATAGCGCTCCCAGTTGGCAGGCTGTGCCTCCTGCAGGGGGGTTCCAGCATCGATGAGCAGGGTGAGAGAAGGTGTGACACAGAAGAGAGAGACAGGTGGGAGGGGCTGAAGGACGAGGATGACAGTAGGAGCAGGGCCTGTGACCCTCCTGGTGCCTCTCTAAGTAGCCTGGAGGAGCTGCAGGAGGTGGGTGACGGCTCCTCCTGGTAGGGTCTAGTTGTTGGGGAGATGGAGGAGCACAGCAGAGGTGGTGGACATGCATCCTCTTGTGTTTCATCGCCTTCTTCCCTCCATACTTCCTTCTGTCCTTTGCACTCCACCCAGCCTGTCCTGGCCCGAGCCGAATGCCTCCTGCGGGGAGTGGGGAGCTGAGGCCGGCGTAGCGGTAAGGTGAAGAAGCTGAGCTCCTTCTTCTGTAGGGTGGAGAGGGGAGTCACGCTGAAGCTGGGGGTGAGGGGATGTATGTGTGGGTGCTCCTGGTAGATATTGAACACTGTGTCTCCTCCTTCATCACTGCCCATACTGCCTCGTCCTCTGCTGCTGCCGCACAACCACTGCCTCGAGGACATCCCACCTCCACCTGCTCCTCCCCCTCCCTCCCTCATGGTCATCAATGACGCTGGGTAAGCACTGGGTTTGCACTCGAGGCTCCTTGATTGGATGTAGTTAACAAGACCATTGAGCGGATTCACTAAAGAGTGGTGGGTGGAGCAGTTGGAGGAAGTGTTGGGTCGACGAAGGCTGTGGAGGTCGATGGCAGTGGAGTAAATGTCCCGCAGGTTAATGACCTTTGTCTTCTTGTCGCGGTTCTCATGCAAGACAGCGTTTGCACAGATGAAGAGGAAAATACCGATGCCCATGATGAGAGGACCAAAGACCTTCAGCCTGTCTGAGTGCAGATACCTACAGAGACATTCAGTATAGCCAATTAGAGTAGCACGAAAACAAGGATTGGGAAATGACCCAAACAAACAACTATAAGACAAATAGAACCTCTTATGGAACCAGGAGAATGAAGAAAAGAGAACCTCTCCAGTAACACGACAACTATGTGATTCATAAAAAATAATAACATATAAAATAGAAATCTTTCCTCCATGGAGCCATTAAATTTACTCTTAAATATGATTGTCATGTACCTGTCCAAAAAAATCTCCACAAAGCCTGGCTGGAGTTGTTGGCCTGTCCCATTGACAGGCTCGGTTTGGTTCATGTAATCAGAACCTTCTTCATCCCCTCCAACTTGTAATTCATCTCTTTGGAGGTCCTTCACTCTTTCTCCTCCCTGGAAGCAGCCGGACTGACATTCAGCATATTTGGTGTAAAACTGCAGCATCAGCAGCTTTTAATGTTAATACCCTGTCGTGGAGAGGGTGATCTCACCTGCACATCAACAGGTTCAGGTGTGGAGCTGATGGATGACACTGAGGAAACTGCTGCACCCTCCTGTGGCTGAGCTCTGAAGAACAGTCCATCTCGAGGCCAGTATCCCAGAGCTGCCATGACTACACCCACCAGCAGGACCAGGACACCAAGCACTGCCACCAGGCCCGAGACTGAGCACACCCTCAACTTCCCCTTCACCACCACCACCACCTCACTCCTCCTGAGAGGGGGCAAGAAGTTCTATCATTCCACTGGATTTCTTTGTTAGGACTTCAGTTAATTTTAGAGTTTGGCAGTGGGTTAGTTTTTATCTGTGTGTTACCCCTTTTTCTCGGTCTTCCTCCTGTGTGTGCGTGGTTTGTGTGGTTTGGCTCCAAGTGCGTCTTGTCGCCGAGCATTGATCCGCAGCAGGCCGCCAGTTGCAATCATCACTACCCAACAAGCAGACAGTAGCTCAGTGGGCTAACCCACACCTAAAGTCTTAGTCTGAAGGCTCTGGAACAAGAGGACGTGACAGATGTTCAATCTCTGACAAACTGAAGAACAGAAAATATGGAGCTGTCACATCACTTTCATAGTAAACTTCATAAAAATCTATCAATAATCAAATAAATCATGTTGGATTCTCATAGATCACTCACTTCAGCTGTTTCCAAAGTAACAAATCAAACAATGGAACACTACGACTGCAGTTCCATTTCAGTCTGTGTGTTTTCAGTGGTCAAGTTCTGTATTGATGGATTCAAACTTGATCACTTCTTGAGTGGGTTCTACTGCGTCTCCAGCATGACTTTCCACCCATATCAATATTAATTAATATATTCAACTGCTGATCAACAGTGAAACATATAGGTTTATTGATTATACAGACACTGACTCGTGTCAATAATGTTAAATACTGGCTAGTACACAGTTGTCAATACAACAACTGACTATCTAATACTCATCAATGATTCTGCTGTTGATCACTTCAATCAGTCAGGTTTAATTTCACTAATAATAACAGTCAGTGTTGCTCCGCTCAAATCAATCATCAATGCAGAATAACCAAGCATACTGATCAGTAACAACAGCACACACAGGAAGCCTGATGAAGACAGCTAGACAGGTTTAAGCAGCAGCATTCATAGTATTGATCAGGATTGGTCAGCACTGCAGTCGTGATTCATGAACAGGATTGATAATAATAAAACTGATCAAATATTTTTGTCATGATTAAGTGATTGCATTGTATTGCACTGACTCAATGAGAGAGCATCTCCCAGTACTGATAATTATCTATTTGTATTAATTAGCATTGTTCTGTTCAAAACATATCGATCAGTGCTGCACAATACAGATCAATAACAACAACAGAGGATAACAACAGACAATAGGTTTTGTTTGTTCTCACAGTTGCGGCTCCTGGTTCATGTTGCTCCTCTTTTCTTCTTCTTCTGCTGCTGCTGCTCTTACGTTAGAATCTCTCCTCATCTCATCCCATCCTCTCTAAAACCCCCCCCCCCCCCCCCCCCCCCCCCCCCCCCCCCCCCCCCCCCCCCCCCCGCCAGCGTTTCTGCAGTGATGTAAATGAATCTCCTCCCCTCAACAGGGAGCGTCAGACACACAACTCGTCTATCTGAAGGCTGTCTCACCAAGTTGTCTCTCTGTCACGCCTGCCTCGACATCAAGTCTGTTTGTCTGACAGTTACTGACAGTGTCTAGACCCTCACATCTGCCTTACACCTGCTCTGATACTGGACCAGCAGGAGGCGATGTTATTGTTGCTAGGAGACAGAGGCAAAGGAGCTCTGCAGCCTGAATAATGTCTGTCCAATATCAGAGACAATTTGTCCTTCTCACCAACACTCACCTGCTGGTAATTATTGGTAAATATAGAGACTACACTGTAAAAAGTAACATCTTGTCTAAAGATGCAGTCAACTGCTGTCAGCACCCATTTCTCTGATCATTAACCAAACTTCAACAGTAACACATCTAAACTGGGCTCAGTGCAGATTTTCACTGATCCTTGAGAACCTAAAATGAAACCTCATCAACACCTAATATTTGTCTCTGCAGCTGATGAACAGCAGATGGAGCTGATTCTCCAGTCACTGCCATTAAAACACTGCAGAGGTAAAAGTGGTCAAGAGTTACAGGAACATTCAAGCGTCAACATGATCACATCAAACATGCTTATATTAGAGAGGTCAAAATCCAAACATGCAGATATTAATATATTATAATATATAATCAATATAAAATCAGAATCAAACCGCACTGATGTGACAAAGAACTCACCTGGTAAACAGGAATGAATTATTCAATAAATGATCAGCAATCACATCAGAAACTTTATTGATCTCATCAGACACTGACAGAAAAAGAAAAAGAGAAGTTGCTACAAACATTAACTTTAAACCAATCCAGACACTCTTCAGCTATTACAGAGGATACCTGAGAGAAAAATATGCCTCTCCCCCAGTTGTGACATCACAGAGGGAGTTGGACCCAAGTAAACTTCCTGTCAAGTGGTTGGTTTGAATTCCAGCAGGTCAGACAAATATATATATATATATATATATTGAAATACAAATATACACTTTTATAGAAAATGTAAAATATAACTCTCAAGCTCTCTGTAGTAAATAACAATAGATACTCTTTATGAGACTATAGTCAATAAAATTCTAAATACCAACTAACTCTGATCACCAGCTCTTCTCTTGCCAGCAACCACACCATCACAAAATGATCACTGACAAAGAGAAGGTAGAATTTCTGGATGACGACACTGTACAGTGAAACCTCGACTTACGAACTTAATTCGTTCCGTGATCGCGTTCGTAGGTTGAAACGTTCGTAAATTGAAGCGATTTTTTTTTTTATCCCTATTCCCTACTCCCTACATGGCCAAATGAATGTAGTGGACTATATAGGGGTTAGGGAGCGATTTCGGACACAGCCTCAGTCACCTGACACGCTCTGAGAGACTCGCTCACGGGTCACGCGTATTGGCGGCGGCCGGGGAAATGTTTTTAATTTTTCCGTGCTCGGGTTCGGAAGTCGAATTTGGTTCATAAGAGGAAGCAAAAAAATCTTGAATCTCCGGTTCGTATCTCGAAAAGTTCGCTAGTACAGGCGTTGGTAAGTCGAGGTTTCACTGTATATATCAGTTGTAAAGTGAAGGAAAGAAGTGAAGGCGATTCTAAAGTTCCTGAAACCCACTACAGATGCAACAAAACAGGGTGGAGCCACAGGGTGATGTCATCCACTGTTCCCTGACAGTCATAATCCAACACAAACTGGATTTGATTCAAGAAGAAAAATGCAATAGAAAACGAGAAAAGTGCATTTCCTGAAGAACATACAGTGAGAATGCTGAGTCTGCAGAATGCTTTGCTGAAAATGCATCACATCTCTGCTGAATGAGATGAAAAGACTCGAATATATTTCTCAGGAATCTTTAAAAAAAAAAAAAGATACTTTCTGGTGATTGTGGAGCTTTTTCTTTTGTTTTCACTTTATTAAAAGAGCTTTGACAATAACTTTGCATTCTCGTACATGTGGCCTAGCCTTGTGCAGATTTCCTTTTTAAAGGAGGAGGAGGCGGAGAAGAAAGTGGAGGTCAGTTGTTCTCAGGTAGCGTGACAGAACATGTTTGTGTCTTTTTTTCCCCATGATGATTACATTTCTTTAAAACAGACACATACCTGAGATCACTGTTGTGACATTACAAAGTTAAACCTACTTAAGGATTGGATAAGAAAAGCCCCTCCCATAGATGGGGGTGGAGATTTGGTTGTGGCGGTGGCCTCTACAATCAGGTGTCTCCAGTTTGACTGTCATTAGTTGCAGGTGTCAGTGATATGTGACTGGCTCCTGTCATCAGCATGCAACTGGTTCTTATTCTCAGTGTGTGATTGGCTCCTGACCTGAGCGTGCTTGAACATCAGGATCGAGTTGTAAATTTTGAGGGCGGGACCAAGTTTGATCGCCATGAGCCTCACAATGTCCCGTTGCGTGAGAAGCAGGAAGGCCCGCCCATCTATTTGCTAAGGCACACAAACAGCCAAGAACCAATCAGATCATACTAGGTTCAACGTGGTCATTCAATCTACAGCATGGGACTGGCCACTCACCTCGTCTCTGAACTGTTTTGCCTGTTTCTCACAGCCGGGGAGAGACTCAATGAAATCTGACACCTGCAAACATAGAGGGACAGACAGGTCAGACAGACAGACAGACAGAGAAAGATCTGACTGAGACAAAGACAGTTGTGTGTCTGTCTGTCCCTCCCTGTGTGACACTCACCTGTTGGACACTCCAGTGTTGGACTGCCTCAGCACGGACGGCTACAACCCCCGGCAGCAGTTTGCAATGTTGCTCCCAGCAAAAAGACAAGTCACGTCCAGGCTGAGCTGACATGGCCGACAGGAAGACTGACTGATGTAGGGTGGCCTGCAGACTGGACTCTGTAGCTTTGAAGAGACAGACAGGTCAATTAAAAAGAGTCAGCTGATTTTCTGCCACAGTATTAAACAAAACCATCCATGAACAAAAATAGCATCAGTAAGAGAATCAATGTGTCAGTCACTGAAGCAGTCAAATAAAAAAACATTTCTCAAGCGATATCTAAACTACTGTATATGAACGAACAAAAGACAAAACCAAGTCTGGAGACACGTCTACTGATTGAATGACTGTCTGTCTGTGGAATGACCTGTCTCACCACCTGAGCAAAGAGACATGTATTGGGAGGTATATTGGAGGATCTGAGAGTCTGCAGTCTTTCAGAGGATAAACACACAGAGAACAACCAACATAGCTGTTTCTATGGAAACAGCCACCGTATCTGCCTGCTGTTTCCATGGAAACAGCGGGGATGGAGAGGGAGGATGCCGAGTGTTTTCACTAAGACAGTTGTGTAACAGGATTTATAAAGGTTGTATTTGTGTGAAGTGCCAATTTAAAATCACAAACTAGTAAGTGTCACTGTCAGCTTCCATATGTGAAATCTCCATGAACACTTTATGAACCTTTAGAATATTTGAAACATTCAGTCTAATGAAATGGTTAGGGTTTTGCTTCCCTAACAGGACCTACATCACGGAGAGGTTACATTCTCCTATGGCCCCATCAGAATTTGAACTTCCTGGATATGGTCGGACATGCAGCGTGTAAATCATGTTTGATGATAGGACATTGATGTCTTCCTAACTGATGAACTAAGGTTTTGCTCTTTCCAGTGTATTTGTACTTTTACTTGAAAACTGTGATTGTTGATGATGATGAACAGACCTGTAGCTACATTACAATGATCTAATGAACGTTCACGATGTCTTTACTCCCCTTGTTGTTTCATGGGTTCAAAAATGTTTCTATCTCTGCTTGTCTGTATTCTAACCCACCAATCAGATTTGTGAATATGGGTTATACAAATTAAAATGAAAAATATGATTGGTTAATAAAAATGTTTTTGTTTTTTTTCCTGAGAAGAATGAGGAGGTCTCACAGTATAAACCTGCTTTATGACACCATCAGGTCACACACAGTACCTGCTCCCAGAGCTCTCAGGTAAAGCTCCTCCTCTTCTGGTTTCACACAGAAGAATTTTGTTGGTTGAGGCAGTCTGTGATGGGGCAGAAGAGAAAAATAAGTGAAGTGGTAAGTGACGCATTTTCCATTTCTGTTCTTGTGCACATTGACACATAGAAAAGTCTATTCATGAGAGTTATGATGGCTGGCAGATAAATGAGTAATAGTTAAAATATCATTATGCATGTTATTCTTTTATGATTGACTTCATTTTGAAAAACATGACTCCCAGATTAATAGGTGTTGTCAGATTAAGATCCTGACAAGATGCTCAATCTGATAACTCACATACAGTTCTGTTTTTATTAACACTGTTCTTCTGATCTGTGGGTGTCTTATGTAATCTGGTTTTATATAACATCCAGAGATAATCTTCTCACTCACCCCCCCCCCACACACACACTTCAGATCCTCCTTAAATTTATTCTGAAATCTGCTCACTCAGAGAGACACACAGGTCGGATTGATTTCATCATTAAAAAGGAGAACTCTCCGGTCGTATCCCTTGGTCTCCTCCTACGCTGTAGGAAGCTAATTACTGGAGAAAGAATGAACATGCGTTGCACGAGATAAAACAGTATAAATTATATGTTTTTAGTGGCAGTCTCTCACCCCCCACTCCCCTTCCAGGTAAAGTAAGCCTAAGTAATCGTTTGTCGAGCAGAGTTCCTCCACAGCCACTATGGAGCTATCGTTACCATGTAGTAAAATATAGATATGACCCTGCAATGCCCCACCATCGTTTTTTACTAAGAGAAAAACAAAAACAAACAAAAAAAGTTTTAAGGCTATGGAGGAACTCAGCTCGACAATCAATTACTTAGGTCTACTTTACCTGGAAGAGAGAGGGGTTGAGAGACTGCCCCTAAAAACACGTCATTTATACTGTTTTTCCACATTATTTGAGTTATACCCGCACAGTGGCGTCCATTAAGGTGGCAACTCGTCTTCTGCTGCTGTTGTAATGATTTTCTGACAATGTTTCCAGGTGATACGAGCTCTTAGAGATTGCCCCCATAGAACCACTGCAGCTGCACCAGGTGATCACAGAGATATCCCTGCAACGCCGTATAATTTTTTTCTCAGTTCTTTCGCTTCCTACGGCACCAGAGGACACCAAGGGATACGACCAGAGTGTAGAAATGGCTGGAGTTCTCCTTTGTTGTATGCAGTGGTCGGGATGAAGATGATGATGTTCCACAGTGTTCTGTTGATCAGTTTTTCTGTCTCACCTGTCAGTCAGTCGTCTTCTCTTTCCTAATGGAAGCAGCAGATTATCATCTCTCGGCTCTGTCTTCACCTGAACATCTTTTCTGTTCAACAGATAGTGGAAGACCTCATTTTATTTAAATTTGGATCAATTGTTACAAATGTCACTAATAATCATTTGAATTCATAATAAATTGTACAAACTTATAACTTCCTGTCTTTTGACGATTATGGTAAAATAACTGATGCTGTAATTTTACATGCTGATTGATTTATCATAAGTCATCCAGTCCTGTAGGTGGAGGTATTCTTTGGATTTCACATTAAAGCTCCAGGAAAAAAAAGGAAAGATGCAAGACATATGGACACAACGCTCCCTCCTGCATATCAATTCTAGGGTTATGGACAAAATCATGTTTTGTGAAGTCGCAGTGAACTTAAAGCTGCAAATTCTTAAGCTTAAATAGAATTTAAGCAAGCCAATGTTTGACAAATTTGGGAATGGGAATAACAGGAGGTCATGGTGACAAACATACAAATAACCAGAATCTGACCACAGGTGTGTGTGACATGAAAGTATAAAAAAATACAATGAAGTGAAAATCAGAAATGAATTTGTTTCAGTTGAACATTTGTCATACATGCATTTCTACCTGTCTGACTCTTGTATGGTGACAGGTACGAGGGTGATAACTCTTTCTCCTCCCAGTCTATCAGGAAGCACCACCTCTTTACGCATATTAATATCTGAGTATGGACAGCCAAAGGCACTGGGTGAAAAACAGTGGAAACAAGGGAAAAAAACAGCTGAGTGGGTTGGACTTGATCACTGACTGCATTTGGACATGGGTAGAAACAAGTAACAGGTGTGTGAGACAGGCATGCATACCTGTGGTGTCCAGTGTATTTGGATCCTTTGATATGTCCAACTCCTCTGCAGCCAACAGTGGGACACACACCCTGAGAGGGGGAAGAGAGAGGAGGGGGACCTGCATCACACACAAAAAATAAAACTAAGTTAAGTCTATTCATACTACTACTACTACTACTACTACTACTACTACTACTACTACATCTCTCTCACAGGGGCTCTCTCTCTTGCTCTGACCTGGGGGGGGTTCCAGTGGGTGTCCTGTGCGTTGACACCAGCCAACAGGATGCAGGTCACTAAGGTCACTGTCACACCACACATCAAACTGTTGCGACCATCCATCATAATGAATCTATAAGCAAACACAGCTTTATGACATCACATGGGTGCAAAAATACGCACATTTTGACTGGCAGGGAGACGGTACCTTCAACCTGAAGTTTTCTGTATCTGTTACTGTGGCGACACGGATCAACATGGGGTTTCTCTTGTCCACTGCCTCCAGCCTGTGGTTGATCTGGAAACCATGCGGAACCCTCTGATCGTACAGAAGCACATTGACAACTTTCAGTCATTATCACCTGACTCCTAAATGGATATGACAGCTGTCCTTTTTCTCCCTCTCATCCTTATTTCCCTCTCTACCAACTCTCCATCCTCAGCTTCTGTCTCTACCTCCTTGACTCCTCACCTGTGTGAAAGCCGAGCTGGGAGCAGCAGTGGAACCAGTTTCCTGCAAATATTCTTCCCACAGGAAGTTTTCTGGGTTTGGGTGGCCTACAAAATAAAATTCTCAGAGTACTAGAGACTGAATACCCTGTATAGAAATACTGTGGAAATGTGAATAAATACTGTGTGTACCCTGAGGGGCAGTTAGAGGTCGTCCTTGTTCTTCACACCAGCCAACAGGATGGATATACGGACTGCTGCTTTCACACCTGATGGATTAAATCAATAATCAATTTATCAATATGGACATACGGTTTACATGTCTGATCACTATGGACTGATCAGTTTAATAAATCACCTGTCTCTCAGTCATCTGACAGTCACTCGACAGTCACTCGACAGTTACCTGACAGTCACTTGTGTCTCACCAGTAGTCATACGTGTCGTCCCAGTTGTCAAAGTGAACAAGGAATCGATCTTCGATGACATTGGTGACAGAAGCGACACAGACAAGCCCGGGGTTCTTCCTGTCAACGGCTTCCAGCTTCATCCCCACTCTGAACCCACAGTCCTGAAAGACAGACAGCCAGAGAGACAGGAAGGTGAGCAGACCGACAGATGTGTACAAACTCTGGTGACAGGAGAGCAGACAGACAGGTTTATACTGACAGCAGGGTGAGAGGTAAACAGGGTTGGTGGGGCAGCATGAGAACCCGTGGACTGAAGGTAGATCTCCCAGTCAAACTCTATCTCACTGTAACCTGTGCACAGACAGACAGGCAGACAGACAGACAGGCAATGTTACCCAAGGCAGGAGGTTTCTTAGGTGGAGTGGGCATGGAGGAGTTATGCTCACCTTTAGGTGGGTGGAGCTTGTGGTTGTGATCTCTACACCAACCTGCTTGTCTGATATCTGGCGAGTCAGCATTTACCCAAAAGTCATAGCACTCTGAGTATCCATCAATATGGAGACGCAGCCGACTGCCAATCACCTGATTGAGAGAGATGAGTCTCCTGACTGATCGGAGACAGAAAGGTCTCGGGTGTGTCTGTTTGTGTGTGTGACGTTACCTCAGCGACTGTCAGCACACAGAACATGGAAGGGTGCAATGGGTCAATTCCCTCCAGCTTCATCCCAGCTTTAAAACCAGTCCTCCTACTGGGAAAGGACTGGGACTGTGAGACAGACAGGACAGGGCCATTACAGAGACAGGTCAGAGAGAGAGGTCATGCAGAGTCTGGTTTGTGTTACCCTTGCATTCTTGTTACCTGTATATTATGGTTACTTGGGTGTTTTCTGTTTATGACTGTTCTCCTGATACAGTATTGTTTAATAGCAGCTGTCAAACAGCTTTTAGGTGCATTACCATCATGTATATTACAACACATCACACTGCACTGACTGTTACCTGTGTGAAGAGTGATGGAGGAGCAGCCACAGCCTTTTGCTCATTGAGATACTGTTGCCAGGACCAGGACCGTCTCTTAACAGTGACTACACACACACACACACACACACGCGCACACACACGCGCACACACACACGCACACACGCACACACACACGCGCGCGCACACGCACACACACGCACACGCACACACACACACCATAGAAATGTGAAAACAGAAGTTGTCTCTATGACCAGTCATGTGTTGTGGTGATTTTTGCAATTAAATCAATAGAACTCTGAACAGCTGACTGGACAGTGATATTAAAATCAGCATTTAGACACATGTATGTGTGTGTGTGTGTGTGTGTGTTACTTTGGGCGTTGCTGACTTTGTTCTTCATTTCCTTCTTTGGTTCTTCTCTACATACAGGAAATAAAACACAAACATACATTCACATCACTTATATCTTCAGCATGTTTGTTTTATTCAAATACAACGATGAGCGTGTGAGAAACCCCACTCACCAATAAAACCGTATTCCTGGTCAGTCAGAACTTCCATACATCTGCCACAACCAGCACTTTAACCCTAACATGAAGGTTTTAGCGGACAATCACTGTCCAGACTCTCGTGAACTGACGCACGTTCAATCAGGAAACAACAAACAGCCGCTGATCCTCGGTTCTTTGCGAAGGCCTCTGGGGTCCGGAGAGCGGCTCCAGGTGCGGCGAAGGGCCGCTGAAAGAACCCGGGGGGCTGTCGGAAACAACCGAGGGGAGCCGGTACCGGTTCCCGGAGTTTATACTGAAACTTACCGTATGTGTTGACCCGCTACAGGCTGCTAACAGCTCCGCCACAACACCCGGAAATGACGAAAGGTCACTGCGCATGCGCTTTTCAGAAAACCGGTGTGGGAGGGGGCGGATAGGAAACGCCCACATATGTGATTGAATAAATAAAATATGATTGTATTTATTGTCTTGAAGAACTTTGTAAAAGTAGATTTGACTACAGAAGCAATCTGGTGATTGTTAATGGTCCGGTTACAGACGTATTATTATGATTATTGGTATTATTATTATATGTCCAGGTGTATCCTGACCTGGGGTTGACTCCTGCTGCAACACAACATTTTACAATGCAGTTTACAAATGAAAGAAAAAGAAGAGAAGAGAAAGAAAGAAAGCTTTATTTCTCATTGTCCCAGTGTACAGCAAAATTTGGTTTCTGCTTTTAACCCAATATATAAAACATTTAAATGAATGAATGAATGAATGTCTTTATTGTATGAGTACAAAAAAATTGAAAGTGCAATCTTAGTGCCAACAGACAAAATAAACACATAAAAACAACCGTAATAAATA
The DNA here is from genome assembly GCA_016785345.1 of Trinectes maculatus. NCBI lineage: Eukaryota > Metazoa > Chordata > Actinopteri > Pleuronectiformes > Achiridae > Trinectes > Trinectes maculatus. The sequence goes on along the minus strand of JAFBJQ010006806.1, from coordinate 50,551 downwards.
ACATCCACGTCTATCACATACGAGAGGGAGAGGTAGAGAGAGGAACAGGGTGAAGGTCGAGAGCTACAGCACTGTCTAACTGGTTGTTATGAAGAATTCTATACATAAAGTGCTGATATAATAACTGTAGCAATGTTGTCAGAACCTTATGTATACACAATAAGAATGACAATGATAATAATATAGTCTGCAAAGATACAGTACAAGAAGCTGAGTCAGTAATGTGCATTGATGAGACATGAATGTAATGAAGACAGAGTGGGAATGGTGTGGTGAGACATCAAGGGAATGACCTGTGTTTCCCTCTGCTCCCAATCTTTGTGCTAAGTTAAGCTAACAGTTTCCCTCTGCTCCCAATCTCTGTGCTAAATTAAGCTAACAGTTTCCCTCTGCTCCCAATCTCTGTGCTAAGTTAAGCTAACAGTTTCCCTCTGCTCCCAGTCTTTGTGCTAAGTTAAGCTAACAGTTTCCCTCTGCTCCCAATCTTTGTGCTGAGCTAAGCTAACAGTTTCCCTCTGCTTCCAATCTTTGTACTAAGTTAAGCTAACAGTTTCCCTCTGCTCCCAGTCTTTGTGCTGAGCTAAGCTAACAGTTTCCATTCTGAGCTATCCAACCAGAAAATTCCTTCACCTCCTTCTTCTCCCTGAGTCCCTCCCATCTCCTCCTCCTTCTCTCTACAACTGGTCCCTCCCACCGAGCAGCTCCATCCAGAGATCAGCAGCCAGATTAGAGGGGTGAGTTTGTTTCTACTCTTTATATCAAACATTTCGTTGATCACATAGTGATAGGAATCACATTAATATGCATGTCTAACATTGATAACGCATTACTTTGAATGTGTCTGATGCCACTGAGTAGAAAGACAGTGGTAGAGAGGTAGAAAGAGTCACTCAGAAAGACTCAGACTCTGAGTTCTGTTTGATAAAATGCTGCTTAATGGATCTGCATCAAATCTGGTTCTAATTAAAATCACAGATTTGACAAAGTCATGAATCAAACTTTACCAGTGGACCATAACCCAGAAGACAGTGTCAGACCTGGACCACATAATGTTAATAGACCAAATAGGGCACCTTTCTGTAACACATGTAATTGGTTGTTAATTAATTCCCAATTACCAAGTTTGCATTTCTGTTCAAACAGAAAGTACCCAAAGAGTACTAGAAAAAAAACAAAAGATGTTTTAAAATTGTCTTTTTACTCAAAAAACATAATCTGGTTGATTGATTGGTTGATTGATTGATTGATTAACCACAAAATTCCAAAGGATCAAAATATTTTGGAGGAACCAGACATCCTGTCCAGGGTTCATGTTCCTGTTTACTGGTAAAGGTTTATATATGCCTTGCAGCTTTGAACCGTGAAGAAGATGAAAGTAAGAATTCCTTCCTGTTGAAATCATCAGGAAGACTTAGGGTCTGGATCAGATGATGAACTCCGTAATAGTTTGAACTTTTTTCACTATTCAACTGATTTTAAACAAGATTCTTACAATTCCTATTCCTATTTTGAAACAGAAAAAGAAACAATATGTTGATTTAATCAATGTTGATTTTAATCAAAATGTGACTGAAAAATCTAAACAGAATCTATAAAAGAAAAGTTGAGCCGGACCAGCTGAAAGTGTGTTTTTCAGATTTAACTTCTTACTCTGCAGGAGGAATAACCAGGTCAGGTTATTGTATGAGAACCTGGGTGAAAGCACTTACAGCTGATGCTATTATTGAATGACAGCATCCATTTCCTGCTAATGGACACAGAAGCAGCGAGCATTAGTGTGGACACGCCCATCAAAACCATTAGACCACGGTTCCCCCAGCATACTCACAGAAAAAGAGAGAGAGAGAGGGAGAGATCAATACACTATAAGATGCTTACTTCCTCTCACACACATCATCAATATTTCATCTGTGCTCAGCTTTGTCTCCATCAGCCTCAAAGCTACATAAGATATATATGATATATAGATATATATAAAGTATCATAATATATAAAGTTCAGTTTTACATCTTGAGTCCACATTAAAAAGACACAGTTCAAAGATATTTTACAGCAGAGATGCTTTGCTATGACATAACAACACGAAGCTGGATTTAACCGTCTTGTACCTGATGCTTTTGGCTCTTTGGCACGTTTATTCTCATTTTCCATCCCAACATGTTGTATGAGATCACATGCCAGTATTCTGACACACAGACACATGATAAGTACCAGTGTTATGTACCAGCGCCCTGCAGAGACCTTTGAAGGGGAGAGCCATGCCCCTCCAAAGGTCTCTCCCCCCCAACCCTAACCCTAACCCCCCCATGATATATATCACCAAACAATTAATTTTTTAACACTTGTATGTAATTTAAAACAAACAAACAAACCAAATATTAATAATAGTAATAATACTGCAATGTTGAAAAATGGAATAGCCACTCAAAGTAGCATGACTGGTCACCTCACACTAAGATTACAGATCCCTGATTGGCTGATCAGCTCTATGGCAGCTGACTGACTGACCATTTTTCATCTCCGTCTCCACAGGATGCTGTCATCTCGGCCTAGCACCTCTCTACCCTCCTCTTGCTCCTCTCCCACTCCATCTCATCACAGGGTGACCTCTAACCCCCCCCTTGCTGCCTTGGAAACCTACTGGAGGGAAGTTCAGAGCATTGAGGAGGAAAAAGAGGGAGATGAAGATGAAGAAGATGAGAGGAAGAGCATGGATGGTAGGTCAAGCCAAGAGCAAAGTGATATCTTCTGTTTCTGTCTGTATGATGTATGATTTGTCTTTGTTCACTTACAGAGGTGGAGGTGGAGGAGACTTGGCTCACAGAGGCAGGGTTGTCCTCCCTGGTGACAGGCTCATCTGAGGAGGGGACATCTCCACCAGCTGAGGCGCTACTTTCCACGCTGACACAGCAACAAGCTGCGACGGTGCAGAGGAGACTGGATAATTACAATGAGACACTGAAGAAGAGAAACCGAAAGCCAATCAGAGACGTTCGAGACGTCTTCACTCAAGTGAGATAAATGCAAATATACATTATGTTATATGTTTTTTAATGTAATGCATAACATAAACAAAAATAAGGCATTATATTTTATTACATGTCACAGTTGTGATTCACACTCAGAACTCTGACATGTATTAAAATAAAATCTAATATAAACAGACAATGCTGTGAATTCTGGGAGTTGCAGTTCAGTAGAGTCATGACTTCCTCTCTGCTTCAGCCTGATGATGACTCAGCAGACAGAAGCCCCCCTCCATCCTCTCCCCCCACTGAGTCGCCACCAAGTCGATACCACACCACCACAAAAACCATCCGCCGAAATACTCACAGTGGTACCTGTCTGCCTCCTCACCTGTCTGTCTGCTCCACTGGGTGTCACTGGAAATCATCTTTATTTATTTGTTTATTTAAACAATCTCTGGATTGTTTATTGTTGATATTTGTGTTTACAGCACGACCGTCTTTTTCCACCTTACTACCTGAACACCTACCGTCACCGGCACACACAGACTCCCCGACACTCACCCCCTCCCCTCCTCCTCCCTCACTGCCCATCAGTCAGTCACGGAGAGCTGATTGGCTGCTGCGGGACTCTCCATATTCAGAGAGTGCGGCAGAGCACAAACGCGCTGGGACTTGTTGGGACTGCCTGTGTTTCCATGGCGAAGAGAAAAGCGATGTGCCGGTAAGTTTGACCCCTTCAACTAATAAAAATCAAGAACCATTGTTATAGGTCCCACAAATGTTTAGGAGAACGTGAACTGGAGGTGTCATGTTGGTGGATTCAGTGAGTTAGGTGTTTATAGCCTGTATCTGTTCACACAGTCAGACCAGCACAGTCTGATCAGCTGCTGTTCTCAGTCAACACTGTGATGTACAGACTACAGTACTCAAGCAGTTATAAAAACACCATGATTCTCTCTGTTGCTCTGCAGCGTCTGGTTTCTCTTCTTTCTAAGGGAGATTGATGGTGATGGCAACATCAAAGATGATCATGTCTCTTCTGTCACAACATATGTCACCTAGATACGTCACATACTGCATATACCTTTGTTGAGTTCTGTGTGTGTGTGTGTGTGTGTGTAGTTTCTACCCGTTTCTCCGTCTCAGGGTCTCACCTGGGCAGATGACTTATCATCATGTGACCTTATTCAGCTTGGGTTCATCTCACACATTGAGCTCTCCACTTTCCTGCTTGCTCTGGGTGTACAAACCAAACACACCCGTCCACCACGCCGCAAAACCCAGGGTAGGCTTCATTTTTACCCCCGGGTGTGAATGCAGATTTGAACGGCAACACAGAGAGCAGAGAGAGAGTGAGGTGTAGGGGGCGTTGTCTCAGCAAACAATCAATAATCAGTCACAAATTAATCATCCTGACCTGGGATTAATCCATGAGTATCATTTACCTGTCTGTCTCCATGTTGATCAGACAGCGGTGTGTTTGGTGTCCCTCTGAACTCACTACTGGAGAATGACAGGAAGAAGTTTCCTGGAGTCAAAGTTCCCATTGTCTTCCAGAAGGTAAAGAACCTGTCTGTCTGTCTGCCTGTCTGTCTGTCTGTCATGAAGTTGGACCAGCTTCATGACATCAAACTCTTCTCTGCTAAATTGAACAATGGTCCTAAGAAATGTAAAAACACAAGTGTGTGTGTGTGTGTGTATGTGTGTGTGTGAGAATGTGTAGTTGTTGTGTATTTTAGAGCAAACTGGCCTGCAAACTGAGGGGATTCTTAGAATATCAGGATCAGCAGCCAGACTGAAGGTATCACACACATCTACCTACATTTCATCAGAATCATTTATTGGTTTTCTGTTGAAGGGCATGTGTGTGTCTGTCTACAGTATCTGCGTAGAGAGTTAGACAAGTCTGGTGGACGCATTGACTGGTCTGCAGTCAGACAGGTGGATGCTGCAGGTCTGCTGAAGCTTTTCATCAGAGAACTGCCATCACCTCTGCTGACATTCACACACCTGTCCACATACCGCTCTGTGCTAGGTACACACACACACACACACACACACACACACACACACAGCCCTACCTGTCTGTGATGACTCCTAGGTGAGGAACAGATGTGACTGTTGCTGTCTGTCTATGCAGGGATCCCATCTGTGGTGCATCAGGTCCAGGCTCTGCACCTGCTGTCGCTGTTACTTCCTGAAGCCAACAGAGACACACTCAGGGTGAACCATGACGCTACACACTAGACTCGCACACAACACAACAAAATCAGCACAAAGGCTACAGGTTGAACTACTGGAGCAGATTCTGTGAACAGATCAGTGGCTGGGTAATGTTCACGCTGACAGGAACTCATAAGAACGAAGGTGTCAGAGGGGGAGTCAGAGAAGAAAATGACCAAAAATGTTCATCTTGGATGAGACAGAGGTGTTTGTATTATTTTCTTACCCTTAAACTCTTAACCCTAGAGCTGTTTCTATGGTTTACAGGCCCTGCTTGTATTTCTGCGTAAGGTGATCTCTCACCAGGACCAGAATCGAATGTCTCTGTGGAATGTCTCCATGGTAATGTCACCAAATCTGTTTACCTGCTATCACAATAAACAGTCCATCACCACTCAACAGGAGATGGATCTGGCAGTGGGTGGGGCTCACCTGGTCCAGCTGATGATCACACACCAGGACCTACTGTGGACTGTGAGTCTTCGGATACTGTCTCCCTTGTATTGCTATCTTACTTGTCTGTGACATCACCTTCTGTTTTCTGAGGTAGGTACCAAGATTCCTGTTGTCTCAGGTGAGACAGATGAACCAGGCTACCAATCAGAAACTGTTCAGCCTTGTCAGGACAAAGAGAAGACTGTTGAGGCGAAAGAACGACAAGAATGACAGAAACCAGGTGAGACAAGAACCAGCGAACCAAGTGAGACAGAAAAAGAGGTAAGACAGTGACTAGAGAGTCAAGTCAGAGAGAAAAGCAGATGAGTCAGGTTATACCACTGTTCACCTGTTTGTAGTCTAGTGGAATGAATGTGACCTAACGTGTGTGTGCAGATCATGGAGCTGTGTGAAGGTGTGATTCGTGTTCATGCCCCCCTACACACGAAGGTTTCCATGGTGATACAACTTGATGGACAGACAAGAGCTAAAGACATCACTGCTCGATTTGAGTCTGAGAACAGGTAACACACAGTTTTGTCTTGTACGTACTATCTGGAATTTAAAAAACATTTGTGCCTCTAAACCTAAACCTGATTCTGATATAAACCTGATTCTAATGTAAACCTGATTCTAATGTAGACCTGATTCTAATGTAGACCTGATTCTGAAATGAACCTGATTCTGATTCTAATGTAGACCTGATTCTGATATAAACCTGATTCTGATATAAACCTGATTCTGATGTAAACCTGATTCTGACATAAACCTGATTCTAATGTAGACCTGATTCTGATATAAACCTGATTCTAATGTAGACCTGATTCTGATATAAACCGGATTCTAATGTAAACCTGATTCTGATATAAACCGGACTCTAATGTAGACCTGATTCTAATGTAAACCTGATTCTGATGTAAACCTGATTCTGATATAAACCTAATTCTGATGTAGACCTGATTCTGATATAAACCGGATTCTAATGTAAACCTGATTCTAATGTAGACCTGATTCTAATGTAGACCTGATTCTGAAATGAACCTGATTCTGATATAAACCTAATTCTAATGTAGACCTGATTCTGACATAAACCTGATTCTAATGTAGACCTGATTCTGATATAAACCTGATTCTGATATAAACCTGATTCTAATGTAGACCTGATTCTGATATAAACCGGATTCTAATGTAAACCTGATTCTGATATAAACCGGACTCTAATGTAGACCTGATTCTAATGTAAACCTGATTCTGATGTAAACCTGATTCTGATATAAACCTAATTCTGATGTAAACCTGATTCTGACATAAACCTGATTCTAATGTAGACCTGATTCTGATATAAACCTGATTCTGATATAAACCGGACTCTAATGTAGACCTGATTCTAATGTAAACCTGATTCTAATGTAGACCTGATTCTGATATGAACCTGATTCTAATGTAAACCTGATTCTGATATAAACCGGATTCTAATGTAGACCTGATTCTGATATAAACCTGATGCTAATGTAGACCTGATTCTAATGTAGACCTGATTCTGATGTGAACCTGATTCTAATGTAAACCTGATTCTGATATGAACCTGATTCTAATGTAAACCTGATTCTGATATAAACCTAACTTTTCAAACTTTTCAAAATAAGAGTCTCGACGACAGAACCGTATAATACCTGACTGTGTTGATTTGTTTGTAATTTGCTGAGAGTCCATTTCACCTTCAAGGTTTTCACGTTTGCGCACGTTTCTTGGACAAAGTGATCGTTAGCTTGTAGCATCACATTCAGCTTGTTCACGTGAAGTCCATGGTCACGTGAGCTAATATGTCCGCGGTCCAATGACGATGTGATAAAGTCTTTCAGCTCGTTAAAATCACCGGCTTCCGCCATCGACACCAAACACGAACCAACTTCACCCCTGAGCTCCGACCCAGTGTTTATATACAGCCCACTGTTTGTTGACAACTCGACACGCGCCGTCCTACTAAAGCTTTTATTTTTGCCCATCAGGTCAAAGGGTCTTCAGAGCAAGAGAAAAAGAGTGTATTGACGTCAGAAAAGGCCCGGTATAACAGCAATGCGCCATCTGGTGGCACTAATTAAGTATCGCAGGGGAAAAAACTGAGTCGAGCAAATTGGTTTCAGAAACAAACAATGACATATAGCCCAGTTCAATCAAAAATAACAAGTACACATTTAATTGAGTGATCCTGTCTTTCTCTCTCGGTGTGTTTGTCTGTGAACAAATAGTCCCATCCAACATCTGTATGAAGCTGGAGGAAACATCTGTGAGTTTGACTACATCTTCGTACAAACACCTGCTGGACAGGTAAATGTGGTAATAAAGAATATTAAAAAAACGTTCTCTCTACCTGTGTCTCAGGTGAGCGTCGTCTCCATCCAGACTGTGTTGTGTTGGATGTTTACAGAGTGAATCCTCACTGTGATTGGCTGATCAAACCCTAACACCTCACTTCTCAATCTCAAATCCTCATCTTATCGCTCATCCCTTCTCACCTCATCATACAACCTGGATCCAGTTTCACAACGTGCCTTACCACCTGTCTCACAACTTTGTCACTATACTACCCCAGCTGTCCCTCAGCAACTCCCTCCTCTCTCAGCACCTTTTCCCCACGTGTCTCACCTTTTTTACCATCACCTGATGTAATAGTGGCAACTGTTCCACATTTGTTAATATGAACAGCACCAAACATGTGACATTACATTGTTTACATCACATCCTGTTATTCATCAGGGTTGATTTGGTCAAAGGATTTTTATTTTGTATAGAATCACTTTTTGAATAGAGGATAGTGTAACTTCATTTGTTAGTGATGTACCCAAAAGTGGGTTTCCCATCTGCCATTAAACAACAGAAGAAACTTTTCATCTGTATTTGCTTTTTATATTTTTTGATAATTTATGTCTTTTCATGTAAATTTTACTTTACTGGTGTAGAAACCTGTTCAGATTCAAAAAAATCTTCTGATGGTATTTTGTCTCCTCCTGCTGACCAATGGTTGTCTCTGCATACATCTTTACAGGACATCAGCTAAAACCACCAGTTGATGCATAAATTCAACAACTTAAGTCACAGCATGTGTCAAAAACACAGAACGCAATGATAAATCTTGTATAAACAAAAACAGAATGTCTAATGATGGATTTAAATGGCTTAGTTATGGACATTTGATATAAAGTTGTTTATTTCACTGTTTCCTGATGTAAACAAGGCCCTATGTTTTGTGTCCAATTTAGACTCCTGTCGTTTATCAACCATAGTGAAATATAAAGAAATAAAAACAAAATGTTTTAAAACAGAAGCTCTATTCATTAAACTGAATGGAGCAACAAGTTTTCACACAATAATACAAACAGTTTCAAGGTCCACTGTTTTCTGTACAGAGTTTGGTTCAAACTGAAAAACAAATGCTGCACATTTACAGACAAACAAATGACAGATCCGACATGAAGCCAAAGGAGGAGGAGGAGGTCACAGACCATTGGTCATGTTTGACATGTTTGTTACATGATCTGTGAGGTAAGGAAAAATATACCACACGAACAGAACTTAGTAAAAAAGTCCACCTTACAAAATAAATTGAGGCAATACAGTTAAAAAAAATATTAAAACAGCAATACAGCTGATATCCTGATGTTAGGAGCAGCTGATACTTTCCAGGTGTTGCTCCTCTGCAGCCATGGCAGCAGCCTGGAGAGTCTCTGTGTCACTCTGCAGTGAATTCAGCTGTTTCCTCTCACTGTGCATGTTGTTTTCATGACGCTTCAAATCTGATGCCTAAAAGTACAAAGTGACAATTAGCTCACCACAGGTAAAGACAAACACTGACACAGTGCTGCAGCAGTGCTGCAAGTAGTAGTAGTACCAGCAGTATAAGTACCTTAGCAAAAGCCTTGGTGCAGGATGGACAGACAAATGGTTTCTCTCCTCTGTGTCTCCTCTCATGATCCTTCAGGTGAGACTTGTGTTTAAATGCCTGCAGACAGACAGGTGACAGACAGACAACTGACATATAAATTGCTGGCAGACAGACAGGTAAGAGGCAAAGAATAGCCCAAAAAGAGTAAGTAAAAAAAAAAAAAAGTAAGACACAGACAGGTGAGCTCACCTTGTCACACATCTGACAGGCAAATGGTCTTTCATTGCTGTGAACCCGTTCGTGTTTTTTCAGGTCTGGAGCTCGAATGAAGGATTTTCCACAAACTTCACACCTGTATGGTTTGAAGCCTGTGTGGATCTTTAGGTGTTCTGGAACACACAGTTGAGGATGGACTTCTTAAGTTGATCAACAAAATACATAACAATTTCTGCAGAGCTAAAGGGAATCTAACATGGATGAATTAATACCTACAGACTGTGACCAAGGCAAGAATGTGTGCAGGCCCGGGTCAGATATAAATAACAGCACCCCACTGGATTTGGATCAGACATGGTCTAAAATCATGTGCTTCAGTTAATCATACCTGAGCACAGGTGTGTTTGTACCTTTCAGGTGAGCGTGTGTTGTAAAAGCTTTGGTGCAGATCTCACAGGCGAAAGGACGTTCTGCTGAATGAAGCTTCTCATGTTTCCTAAAGACAGAGATGGTAACCAGCTGTGATGATAGGCTGTGCTTAACCGGTGTGATGACCAGGTGTGTTATGAAGGTGCCTACCTCAGTCTGCTCTCGTCCAGAAAACTCTTTCCACACACCTGGCAAGCGAGCTGTTCTCGATGTCCGTACAACAGGTATTCAAACTTCATGTCAGTTGTCGCTGTGGACCAACCAGGTGGCTGCTCATCCTTCACTTCCCCCATGCTGTCAGCAAAGGTCAGTGTCTGGGTGGTATGATGCTCTGCCCCCAATTCTTTAGGCTCTGCCTCCATCTCTGTCACTACATCCTGGTCATAGCAGGTCACCTGGAGAGGTCACAAAGGAGTTTACCTGCCTATAAGTCAACCTTTGTAAGAACAGGTTTACTGTGAAGACATTTAAACAAGGTGAAGTCTTAAATCTTTTTTTTTTCTGTATGTATTTTAAATCAAACTTGGATGTTTTGAACTCACCTGAAATAATAATCCAAATCGTTGACGATGAATAAAACTACTTACTTTGGCCAAATACTGTTAAAAATAAACATTTTTCTTTCATGTGCCTTCTGTTTCATGTGATTTTAAAATAGGCATCATCACCTCCACTGATGGCTATTTTTAAAATGTATTTGTGGTCCAGTCTCTTTGCTACGTAGCCAAGATAGTCACCACCCACGTACCTTCAGTGCACTGACTACTGATGCAGTTATCAGGGTGGACGCACAAGTACACAAAATAGGAAGTAAGGCTACAGAAGTTCCTGATTTGAGGCCGACTGCATCACTGCAGTGCAATTTAAATGCAGCTGACAATTACCGGTATATCCTTCCATCCCCGAGCAACAAAGAATCCAATGGATGAATCGTTTTTCAGTGCAACATGACCAAGGACTCACTGCATGTAAGGTTTGAAACGCGATAATGGCAGGAGAATGGAGTAAAACCATCTGGCATGGTTGGCTAGTGGTACGGTTTAACAAGGGACAGTTAAACCTTTTTGTGGAAACGTTTACGTTAAATAAATAGGCAAAAGTGATTAAGACAGGAGAAGCTGGTGGAGCAACAGGAAAATCTTCCGTTGACAAGACCATCTATCTAATTTTGATTTCATCTGCGTATATTGCTGACAGATGTGATGTTTGGCAGAAACCCTCTCCCACAAAGTTGACGGCCTGTGAATTGGGACACAGCCGGTGGATAAGTCTCCTCACAGCTGAGGTAAGACATTTATACACATGTTCACCTTGTGCACATCCTCATTAGTTAGTTCTTTCAGGATGGCTTCCTGGACACGCAGAGCGGCACTGGGTGACTTATCCAGCTCCTGACTGGCTGATGCCTCAACAAGGTCGTCCGTGGCTGGTGTGTCGTCGTGCTCCCCAAGCACCTGAACACAAACATGCTAACTATAATATGTAAAGACAGCGTGATACATTTTTAATCACTGATTAAACAGTTTTTAAAGATTTGTAAAATCATACCTCAGACTCGGCTGCCAGCTGAGCCTCGGGTGGCAGCGCCATTTTTACAATGTCATAAGGAAACTTCTCTTTGTCCTCTGATGACATGTCTCGTTTCTGAGGACATATGAACACGGTAAGAGAGGGACAGAGGACGGCATCTGTGATCAGGGTCAGTGTGTTTTAATGGTGAATTCAACACCTGTTGACCAGCACATCGTTACCTGTGTATTATTGTTACCTGTGTGTTATTGTTACCTGTGTATTACTGTCACCTGAGAGCAGAGTTTGTCAAGGAAGCGGATGCCAAGGATTTGTCCTGATGACATCATTAGGTTGACATCTCTCTTTTTGACCGAGATCTTTGCAGTGTACATATAGTTCAACACCTCCTCAAAGATATCAGAGCGAATAAAGTCAATCTCAATCACTGACGAGTTGTCCACCTGACCAGACAAACAAAACATACAAAACAACACAAACAACATAGAGTTATTATTAATAACTACATTATTATATACTGGGAAACTACTGTAGTTTAAAAACATTTACTTAGTGTGTGTGTGTGTGTGTGTGTGTGTGTGTGTGTATACACACATATGTATATGTGTGGTCTAAAATGAAACCAGACTTTGTGAAGCAGAGAAAGTACCTCATGTTTTTTAAATAGTTTTTTAAAGTAGTTGGAGCAGGCGGCCAGGACACAACGGTGAGCACGGAACTTGACATCTTCAACCACCACAGCGATGTCACAGTGTTCCCCCTCCAGCCGCTGCTCATTCAGCAGCTTCAGGAAGATGCTCTTGTGTTCATCGTCCACATACTTCACTGTCTCTGCCATCTGCAGACACAAGACACACACAGGTAACACAACGTCATCTCACTGTTACACAACCTGCCACACTGTGAACCTGTGTCATCAGCGTAACACACACGAGTCAGAAGTGTTGGGTTGTGACAACCTGTTAAACACCAGTAGTTCACGTCTCTCAAGCGCAACGGGCATGCGCATCTGGGCGCGTGCACGCGTCTCGTTGCCTGAGAGTCTAACTCTCAGACTGAAAGGAGGGGATTCGTGCGTTAGCCTTTAGCTTCCAGCTAATGTGTTATTTCATCCTCTACAGACACCGAACGTGTTTATCTGCAAACCTCCGTATAAACATGGACCCGGTCCTTCACCGGAACCCGAGGGCGGCTTCCAGTCGGACCACAATCCATTAAACCGGGTCTGAGGCGGGCTATGCTAACGCGCTACTACCGTGGAGGTAGCGGCCGTCAGATTCGGCTCGGGCCGCGTAAAGGCGAACCACAGCGGCAGCTACGTCCACCACCGCGGCTAACGTTAGCTAGCAGCGGGAGAAGCCCGCGGCAGCGTTCAGATAAATGTCGCGAATGTCGGACGGGAGGTTGTCGGCCGCGGGCCGCGGGCGTCCGGCCGCCGTCAGCGTCAAGTCTGTGTGGTGTTTAACCGGGTGTTAGTGCTGAAACTCGGTGTATTTATTAAATGGCGGACGGTCCGGCCTGTCGCTTTGCTCGTACTCAAAATGGCGTTTATCTTTCACTGTGACTCAAACGTCATCTGTTCCTGTTCATTTCTCCGACCGACACCGCCGCCGTTCGGCCACAGACTCGGCCGCGTGCCCCGCCGTCCCCGGGACCGACACACAAGCACGCGATCACCAGCGGCGCCGCGGCCTCGGCGACACGAACGTGACGGAGCTCGAGCCACCATGAACGGCTCGAGAACGCGCAGACATCCCCGCGGATAGAGCGCCGTGGCCGGGACACGGGGAGCGCGAGGGGCCGGGGCAGCAGGCTCTTACCGTCACTACATTCACTGAGTGTGTCCCCGGGGTGTGTCAGCGCACCGGGAGCCGGGAGACACTTTGTCCGCTGGTTGTTGTTGTTGTTGTTGAGGACGAGCACCGAGCGGAAGGCCGCGCTTTGCGCCAGCACGCACACAACTGCAGGCAGCGCGCCAAGCCTCTGAGCGCCACGCATGCGCAGTCACGGCCTCGTTCACTCACCTGAACGCGCGTGCTGGTTATTTTATGGACTCACTAAAATGATCCGGTTCATTTGAGCCATTTTGTTGACCCCCTCCCCCCCCCCATACACACACACACACGCACACAACATCACACACACACACACACACACAACATCCGCATTATGAGGTTACAATCAATTAGAACCATAACTGAAGCTCAGTACTTCAGTAAAGGTACAGGTAACCAGCAACACATACTCATAGTACTACTCTAGTAAAAGTAGAAGTGCTGCACTAACAGTCCTACTGCAGTAAAAGTAAGTACTTGCTTTTTTAAATCTACTAACAGTATTAAAAGTAAAGGTACACACACAGTAGTTTGTCTCCTCGTGTNNNCGTGTCATATATATATATATATATATATATATATATATATATATATATATATATATTTCTCCAGCTCATCCCTGTTAGAATTATATAACATAACAGCAGAAGTATACGTTGATGTGTGAACTGTATCACAGAGGTTGTGTTTAATACTCCTCCTTCACCAACTGTTTATTCCTTAACTGCCCTGTGGGTGGGGCCATTTTCCCTCTTCTGCTGCTACAGGTTCTGGTTGGCAACATTCTTCAGTTTTAGTTTCTTTTTGCCTTTACAGGTGAAGAGATAGAGAACTGTACGCAGTCTAAATAGCGCCACCATGGCCGTGTTTAGTTTAATTCAATTGGAGTTTTGAATACTTCTAAGAATACAGTTTTGAAGTAAGATGTGTAATAAGGTCATATTGGAATCTTTGACACTGACTCACACTGTATCGATGTTTACGTGTGGCTCTTGAATAAAGGGTTTGACATGCAACTGTTCAATTTTATTATTAATTGGGGTAAACATGGGTAAAGCTAATGATTAACAGAGTTAATAGAACGTATTTGACATTTCAGTCTGTGGTAACTAACGTTTTTCCATTTCAAATCAGTTGTATAGTTACATTGAATTGTTTACAATTACAGTTGTTATTTAATTTAATCTTGACGAGTCTTGAAGAGAATGTTTGAGTCGTTCTCTTCTAAGATGATTGCCTACAACCTTTTTCACAACCAAAGGTCTCATTTCAATGCCGTGATTGAGTCGATAAAATACTGAAATAAATACTTTGTATAAGTTGTGTGTATGTGTGTGTGTGTGACTGTGCAACTGAACAAAAGATGAGGTGCAACAACATAGTTCAAACAAACACGGTGTCAGTTTAATAATAAACTTGTTGATTAAATGAAGATATCAAATATAAAACTGTCATATCAGTTCTGTCAAGATGCATCTTCATCTGTGTGGTTAACAGGGAGCTGGGACTCGTGATCCAGATTCTGTACCAAGATTCGAATCATTAACCCGGGTGATTCAGGAACCAACCAGCTCGACTGTGCATGTCATGGTAAATCATAGCCAATTTACCAGTTCCTCTCCTTAAGTGCTCACAGTGAGAGAAGAGAGCAAATATTCACATGGAACAAACTGTAGCCATTGAATCAATTTACCGATTGATTGATTGATTGATTAGGTCCTGTACTGTGAAGCAGGGTCAACACATCCAGGATCCAGGATCACTTTTCAGCCTCTGACTTCAGTGAACCTGACATTCATTAAACTGAACTACTACCATCACCCATAAGCAGATCAATCAGCAGATGCATTGATTGTAGCTGATGATGTAAACCTCACTGCAGTTTCCTGACCAGACCTTTCAGTCAGTTTAAAAAAGTAAATCAGTGCTTTGACATAAGACTCTTTAATGTCACTACTTAATTGAGCTGTCCAGTTTCCCTCAATGTTTGATTCTTGATTTATTAAAAAAAATAATGTTAACTCTAGATGAGACAGATAAACACTCTACAATCTTCCACATGTATCATCTGGACATCAAATACAGAGTCACTGAAATGTTACCAACTACAAATAAGAACCATAATGATACATTCTAAGCTCAGAAACACAAGAGATTATATTGAATTCCTTTCAGTTTTTAGTCTTAAACTCCATCCCCTTCCATGTGAACGTTACACTGTTGCTATGGCAATGGCAGGGAAACCACATCATGTGCTCCCCCTTCCCATCAGACCTACACTACCCACAATCACCTGAATCAGACAGGTGTATTTTTCAATCCGTCTTAATCAATAATCAACCACCATTTGTGCTTAACAGCTGTGTCTGTGATACAACAGTTAATATAAGGTGTTGTGACTATATCAGGGTCTATCAGTGTTCCTCAGCTATCAGCAGTGATTAGATATCAGATTAGCCTCTAAATGAGCTGCCTCTTTCTGTCCGTCAGCGAGGCCAGGTGACTGCCCAGCAGCCAATCAGAGCAGTTCGTACTGGCGAAGGTGCATGCGCTGAATGATGTCACGGCAGTCGTTGAAAACACGGCGGATGTTCTCTGTGTCGACAGCACAGGTGAAGTGTGGATAACAGTGATGTTTCCCGTCTCCGCTCGCCGTGCTGATCCTCTGAGAGGTAGAAGAGTCAGCGCGTCAGTTTCAATACGTCAGCTTCAACACGGACATTTGAACATAGAAGAAAACTGAAAAGTTCTCGTCACCAGAAACTCATCTCTGATGAAGAACTTGGCTCTGGTCACTCGAGGATCTTCATCAGCATCTGGAACAGCTGAAACAAAAACACAGCTGTCAGCAGATGCTTTTGTTATGTTTTATACACAATAACAAGTACTCTCATACTTTACGTAATTCAAAGTATACATTCAGCTATGTAAAGTACTCTCATGTGTGTATTAATACCATCAGTCGGGGCTTGATAGTTGACATATTCTGGGAAATAATCCTCCAGTTTAGATTTTCCTGCCAGAATCTTATCAGCCAGCACATCCTGCTTGTTCAGGAACAAGATGACAGAAATGGTCTTCAGGAACCTGCAGCCAATCACAAGGCAGAGTGAGTTACCTCCAGCTAACTGAGCACAGAGGCTGATCTGTGGCCATTCAGGGAGCAGAGAGGGTTTACTGATGAACCTGTTGGTCCAGATAGATCTGAAGAGGTCCAGAGATTCTCGCAGCCGATTGGTGGAATTGTCCTCTCTGATCACCATGTTGTAACTGCTGCTGGCTGCTACAAAGATGATGGCTGTCACATCTGGAGTTAGATACACAAATACAGATGTTCACTCACATCTGTGGTCAAACTCTGGAATTTGTTGTTCAACGTTTGATTTTTCGCTCACCATTAAAGCACTGAATCCATTTCCTCCGCTCATCCCTCTGTCCACCTACATCAAACATACTGATATGCAGAACAAATGACTGTTACTACATGCTGATTCAGCAACAACCAAACCAAAGGTCAGACAACATGTGACCCTGAGCTCCATGTCACAAGTACAGTGCCTTCCAAAAGTATTCACCCCCTTGGTATTTCTTATGTTTTCTTGCTTCACAACCTGGAATTAAAATGGATCCTTTCACGGTTTGAGTCATTTACTTTACTTTACTTTACTTTATGCTTACAACAAGTATCCACCCCCTGAAGTCAGTACTGCGTAGAGCCATCTTTAGCAGCAATTACAGCCGCAACTCACTTTGGATAATTCTCCATGAGGTCGCCACATCCAGCCACTGGGATTTCTGACCATTCTTCAAGGTAAAATTGCTCCATCTCCCTCAAGTTGGATGGCTTCTGCTGGTGAACAGGAATCTTCATGTTGCTTTAGCAGTATGCTAAGGGGGATGAATACTTTTGCAAGGCACCGTATAATGGGAGATTTGATTGGATGTTTGTGGACCCTTTTTCCTGTCAGTGTTAAGTGGACCTATTTAAGCACACTCACTGGAAGTTGACCTTGTCCACCTGAAACCTGGTTTCAAAAATCCCTGAAGTCAAAACCCTGCAGCGTAATAAATCCTGCAGGAGACAAAGCAAATGTTTGACTGTGAGTAAAACCTAGTAACAAGTCAACAAATGGGATTTGTCAGTTGGTTACCTGGTCAGTGGGTGTGTAGTCTGTTCTCCTGACTGAGTCCAACCTGTCCAGGAAACTGCAAGACAAATACACAAGAGTATCTAAACATGACACGACATAACGTTAAGTCAATTACCACCTTGAGCTGTGATTGGACCAAGCTTCGAAGAGCATTTTGATTTCTGTCATGATGAACTGTGTATGTGTGTTTTATTATTAGTGCTATAATTGTGTGAACGTTGAAACGTGTGTGAGCTCATGTGAGTAGGGTTCATCACCCAGATGTCCTGAATGAGCTGCACGTTATGGTGTTTGAACAAAAAACTGTAGGAGGAAAGAGAAGAATGCGCTAAAGTAAGAGCCAATGTTGTAATGTCCAACAGGCCAAACGTCATTGTCCACACAGAGGTCAGGACACACACAGAAAGCACAGCGGACATTACATGTGTTCAGCCCAATTATGTCCAATAATTTTATTATATCGTTTTAATGATGAGAGAAGCAGGAACAAATTATTATTTTTAATGTAGTTCGACTAAATAGCGACGAAACAAATTTTAAATCACTGACAGAAACGACAGACCCTAACATGTAGTTGCCACGTTTGACCACGGGAGGGCAACAAACTAGAAAACGACAACAATACAACAGGAAACAGAGAGTATGTTGACAATGAAATATAAGCCGACTTTTCCGGTTCGGTCTCTCGGCACAGAAACAACAGCTCCATCGGGGTGAAACAGCAGCTGTGAGGCCCTTGATGTTAATTTCATGACCCGGGGTGCAGCACCTCAGTTTGTAGGTGTTAGGCGGAGCCATTTCCCCGACAACACGGCCAAAATACAACCGTAGTGTCAAGCTAAGTGGCTAAGCGGCTAAGCGGCTGTCAACAAACAGCGGCTGCTAATGCGGAAGAGTCGGCTTTTATTTTATTGTCAACGTACCCTCTGCTTCCTGTTGTATCGTAGTCGTTTTCTAGCCTGCTGACCTCTGTGCACTTTTTCTAATTTATTGTTGTTGTTGTTGTTATGTTTTCTAGGACTATGCAAGACCTGTTTGTCACAACCAGGTGCCATGTTTTTAACATTAGTACACTTAAATCTTAGAATTAAATTAACGTTAAGCTAACATTAATGTGTCCCTCCAGGTCATAAACAGATGCCAGTGTAATGATGTGTGTGATCTTACTACTGAGCACAGTCAATCAGCTGATATTCGTTGGCGCGTTCAAAACATGCCTTCACGCCATCATCTTCCCACAGCTTCTGCGTGTGCTCAAAGAACTCCTACATTTCAAACACAGAATAAAGTCCCATCAGTGCCTCCGCAACATGATACAACACACAATCTGAAATACAACAATAACTCTGAATGACTGAAAAACATTACAAAAAAAATTATTATGAAAAAAAGTTGTGTCAGACCTGACATCAAAACAGATCAACCATAACACACAATGTGAACGTTCCCCTCGGGGACCTGGGATGTGATGTGTTGTCATGTAATGTAATGTTGTCTGATGGTAATGCATTCAGTTGCCAACTGCCACAAAACAACAGAGGAAAAAGATTCAACAATTAAAAACTGAGTTCAAAAAGAAAATTTTAAATCTGATTCTTGTCGTTTGCACATTTGCATTAAGATATTAACAGTACAAAAATATGATGATGATACTAAATCCTGACTGATCAATACATACTGACTGATCAATACATCCTGACTGATCTGCTGAACATGTCCAGTTTGTCCTGAGGGTGGTGACAGAGAACTCTAATGGCTCTGTATTCATCGTATAAACAGTGGATACACATAGTGAATTTTGAGTCAAATTAAACGTTGAGTACTACACAGTAACAATACAGTAAACAAACAGTCTAGGCCCATTGACTTTACAGTTTATCTTTATGTCCCAAGTCACAGTAGATCAACACACATGCTTCACCACAGCAAAGTGAATGAGGTGAGAGGAGACAGAGTGAGACGCTTGTTTTGTCTCTTTGTCATCCTTAGAGACAGGAGATGTTCACATAATGAGGCCTCAGGTGAGTCGCACACATTGTGTGTGTGTATGTGTGTGTGTGTGTGTATGTGTGTGTGTGTGTGTCATGCGTGTGTGAGCAAATCCCAGGTTAACTCGTTACATCATGTCATTAACATCATTAAAACAAACAACCTCTTAACCAACTCTCCTGGTGCTGCTTTAAAGGAACAGTTCACCTGTTTGATTTAGAAAGCACTCGTCACATGATCAGATCAGAGTTTTCTCACCGACATCAGGTGCAACACTTAATTAAACCTGAACACAGACACAGCTATGAGCAGAAAACTAACACAAGTGAGATCAGTCACTTCCTGTGTCTCATCCTCTCACGTCTTCTGACACAGATGACTTCACTTTTCCTTTTCCTTGTTACATGACAAATGAAAACAAGAGACTTTCTTTAAAGGGACAGAACTGAAACATTTAAAAATGATTTTAATAATTATTATAGTAATATAGAATAATACGAATGCATCAGTAATAATGATCTAATAATATAACTGTACAATTTTACTACATAACCTGAAGAATATAGGACTTTTTCAGCACTTGTACACTGAATGTGTGTACTTGTATTGCAGTAGAGGATAGTGAGTGAGGAGTAAGTGAGTTCTCTTTCATCAAAGAAAAGGCTGATGTTTTATTTAAAGTACTTATAGCGGAATACTACACAAACACCACAGTAATCACCGTTTGTTTTCTGCACCGGGACACAGACTCGTATGTGTTTGACTTTTACCTCTGTGTATTCAAAGTCTGACAGTGGTGCGATGCTCCTGATGTAATCAACTCTGAACTGGTTGTTAGGGTCACCAAGAGGCATGGGTGGAGTCAGTGTACTCATGGCTGTCACGATGGTCTGAAACACACAAACAGGTATACAATAAGACAGAAACACACACACACACACACACACACACACACACACACACACACACACACACACACACACACACCTGACTGTGTACCAAGGTCAGTTATTCAGTCAGTTTGACCTACCACAATGGCGTCCTTCACGTTTTTCCTGATGTCCTGACTTTTCTGCTGCTTCTCTCTGGAAAACAGTTTGGAGTTTTTATACAATTTTGACCATTGTCACAAAAGTGAATAAGTTTCAGTCTAATTTATCTGTACTTCTTGGTGATGCAGGGGTGTGGTAGTTCACATCTCGCTTCCGGTACCACCCTGGGCCCTTGAGCAAGGCCCTTAACCCCAGTTTCTCCCTGGGCACCTTGCACTGTGTGTATGTACTGTGTAAGTGTACTGTGTGTATGTACTGTGTAAGTGTACTGTATGTATGTACTGTGTAAGTGTACTGTATGTATGTACTGTGTGTATGTACTGTGTAAGTGTACTGTGTGTATGTACTGTGTAAGTGTACTGTATGTATGTACTGTGTAAGTGTACTGTGTAAGTGTACTGTATGTATGTACTGTGTGTATGTACTGTGTAAGTGTACTGTATGTATGTACTGTGTAAATGTACTGTATGTATGTACTGTGTAAGTGTACTGTGACAATGACAAATAAAGCTTTCTTAATAAAAAAACGGAGTCATGTGACAATGAGAGGAACTGGTAGGTCAAAGTTTGTCCTCTTGTTTTCATCTGTGGTTTTGGCATCTTTGTTGAATTATTTAGTCATTAATATAATGACATAAATGACATCATAAGAAAAATGATCAAATATGAGTATATTGATATTTCTTAATAGAGAATGTCTTATTTACTGAGGGGTGACTGGATATAAGGATATGGATATATGATATAAATCATCACTGGAGCTGGAAATGCAGGAAATGCATTTCTTTCTAAAATTCTGTGACGGTAGTTTGCAGGTAGAGTTTACACACTCCCGTCACTAAAATCTGAAAAAAAATTAATAATAATAATAATAATAATAATAATGATTTAGAACTAATGCCTCGTTTGGCTTAAGCAACCATAATAATGATTACAGAATTCTCTCTCCCCTGCAGGTACTAAACCATCCAACCTTAAACTAAACGTTTCAACTCAGACTCACTCAGCGTTGAAGCCGTCAACATGAAGAATCCTCATCTGCTTCACAATGGTGCTTTTACCTGATTCTCCCGCACCTGCAGACAGACAGACAGGCAGGCAGAGGGACAGACAGGCAGGGGGACAGACAGGCAGGGGGACAGACAGGAAGAGACTTAGGAGAAGCAGAAACACTAATAAACACAGAGGAATTCAGACAGGTGTCTCACCCAACAGTAACAATCTGTGCGTGGCTTTATAGGCCTGTCTCTCTTTCTGGAGCTGTCTCTCAATCTTCTTATTGGCCTCTCGCTTGGCTTTTTCATCCAGACGTTCCTCCTCTGTCTTCCCCCCCAGACAGCCCATCTCAACTGGACCCACACAAACCAGTCAACAACAACACCACATAGCAGTAAACCACACACACACACACACACACACACACACACACACACACACACAACCAGAAAACAACAAACACAAAACAATCAGCACAAAGAAGTAAACAATCATCTGAAATAGTAAACGCAAACCAGTAAATACAGTAAATACTCAAATATGAGGCAGGATTTGTGCTTAAGAAGTAAACTGTGAACATTTAGAGAATAACAACATTTACCAGTTAACTTCTTCCATCACCATGGTAACTAATCTTCTCAGCAGCAGGATATGTTTGAGAGAACAGATGTTTAAAAGCTCCACCAACTGACAGAACTGTAGTTCTGTTCTGTGAGTGGTGTGGCAGGAGTCAGCTTCAGTATGAGAACAGAACCATGCTGGTCCACAGCTGCTCCATCACTGTTACCTCCAATCCAGCCGTCACAGTTTAGGTCAAATATGAAACTCATCCAATTTATAAAAACTGAACCAGGAAGCACGGCCAGATGTTTCTCAAAGAGTTAGTGAACATCTTTTTGTTTAAAGCAGAGGTAAACAGCTGGTCCCAGTTGAGTTGTGGTTGTACTCACCTGTAGCTGTTGGTGATTACAGACCCCTTATGTCTCAGCAGGTCCACACCAGTCCATCAAAGTCCAGAAACACACAAAACCATAAAATAAAACAACAGACAGACGCTCAACCAATCAGCATCTCCTGTCCGTCCTCCAGTTTAGGCTCGGTCCAGCTCAGGTCCAGAAACAGAGCCAGCTCTCCTGGTGGTTTTCTTTCTTCTGTTGAACAGTAGAGAAAAAACACTGGAGCACACAACCCCACCCCACCCCATCCCATCCCCTCGGTCTCTAATAGCTCCTCATTAGTCGTCTCTGTGTTTTCTTTGGGGGATTTTACTGTTTTTCCTCTCGTGTCAGTTTTGCCTGACAACCAGCAGCTCAACCCACAATGCAAACACCTCTGCTGTGTGAATCTGGACTTAACCGTCCCAAGTCAGGTCTGGAAGGATGGTCAGAGGTCACAGAATGGTGACCCTGACAGGGTGAACGTAGTCGTCATATTTGAGGTCTCCTTCAGGTTGGACATAATCATGAAGATCCCCATAGATGCCCGAACCACCTTAACTGACGCAGCTCAACTCTGCTCTTGGATACAAGAGCTTCCGTTCCGTCTCTAAGGCTGAGCCCAGAGACAACAGAGAATCACTTCTCATTTACAAAGACGCCGTGGCCTAGAGACAGATTTCACTCACTCGTCTCCATGATCTTTTTTTTTTTCCCCAGTTGAACCCGGGATGCTGAAACAAAGGAGGACGAGTAAACTTCTCCACAGTGGCGACACTTTACTGCCAACACGTCCACAATCCGCCTGTCAATCCGCCTGTCAATCCGCCTGTCAACCCTCCCGCTCTTCCCTGACGTGCATACAGGAGGAATCTCAATTCAACTCATTCACCTGGGGCAGAATCTTTGTCTTTTTCTTTATTTTTTTGCTTTTTAGTTTTCAACCTAATCTGCTTACTCAACAGTAACAAGACAAACAAAGGAAATAGTGAAATGTGAGCAAAGTTTGGCGAGTGCCAACAATCTGACAAAATAAATAGTGATAACTATGTTTTTGCTCAATTTCTGCTCAAGTCTCCTCCTGATTGGCTGGGATCTTCCCTCTTTCTTCATTGGCTTCATTTTCTGACCCTTCATTCTCCAAACGTTTCAACCTAAGGCACCAAAAGGCAGATTATGAATGTTAAATTGATTTAAACCAGATTCTCAGTCTAAAGTGGTCTGTGTGGTCTTGAACCCTGACAGTGATCATTTCAACTAAATCCAGTCTACATTGAAAGTAAATCAGCTTGTGACGGTCGAATCAGCGTTAATCCTGAACAGGTCCAGTGTCAGACCAACCTCTGCAAGTGTTCGTCACAGAAGGAGCTCAGTCGCTGGATCTCAGACTGTAAAAACCTCTGAAAGATAAAGAGGGACAGAAGCAGTGTTGGATCAGGTCTGAAATCTAAACCTGGACCTTTTTTCTCAAATCATAATAGGTTTTTGTCAAATTAAAACATTTTTTCCACAAGACGTGTTTCGTAATTCACTTTAGTTTTCACATAAAATTTCTTGACTTTAGCTCCTTGCTTTCAATATGTAACAACCTTTTAATCGTAATATTTCTTATAGCACAAATTCTCTTCTTAAAGTATTAACATAAATGAATAACATCAAATCAAATATTCCAGATCTACTCAGTTCACACAAATTGATGACGGAGACAGAACACTCAGTCTTATGGACAGCAGCAGTACAAAGCAATACAAAGTATTTGTATCTGTGTGCATGTGTATATATATTATACACACACACACACACACACACACATATATATATATATATATAGTATTATCTGTCAGTACCAGGATCTGTGTGTTCATGGTGTCAAGGTTGTTTGAGTTTTCATCCAGTTGATTCAGTTGGTCAGTGACATTGTTCTCAAACCTCTGCAGCAGCAAACACCTAGAAGAAATGACAGACATCAACCTCTTCTTCAAGAACAAATGAAAGGAAAAGTAATTTTTGATGAGCACTGAATACGTGTGATGACAAGTTACGTCATCACACGTGTTATGAAATTAAAACAATGAAAATCTTGAATGGTCTTGATAAGGTTGATGAAAGTTTAAAAACTGAAGCATGCATCAAATAAAACAAAGTTCTTTCAGAAGGATGGACAGATGTGTGATGTGGCTGGTACCTGTGTTGATGGACAGATGTGTGATGTGGCTGGTACCTGTGTTGATGGACAGATGTGTGATGTGGGTGGTACCTGTGTTGATGGACAGATGTGTGATGTGGGTGGTACCTGTGTTGATGAACAGATGTGTGATGTGACTGGTACCTGTGTTGATGGACAGATGTGTGATGTGGCTGGTACCTGTGTTGATGGACAGATGTGTGATGTGGCTGGTACCTGTGTTGATGGACAGATGTGTGATGTGGCTGGTACCTGTGTTGATGGACAGATGTGTGATGTGGCTGGTACCTGTGTTGATGGACAGATGTGTGATGTGGGTGGTAATTGTGTTGATGGACAGATGTGTGATGTGGGTGGTAATTGTGTTGATGGACAGATGTGTGATGTGGGTGGTAATTGTGTTGATGGACAGATGTGTGATGTGGGTGGTAATTGTGTTGATGGACAGATGTGTGATGTGGGTGGTAATTGTGTTGATGGACAGATGTGTGATGTGGGTGGTAATTGTGTTGATGGACAGATGTGTGATGTGGGTGGTAATTGTGTTGATGGACAGATGTGTGATGTGGGTGGTAATTGTGTTGATGGACAGATGTGTGATGTGGGTGGTAATTGTGTTGATGGACAGATGTGTGATGTGGGTGGTAATTGTGTTGATGGACAGATGTGTGATGTGGGTGGTAATTGTGTTGATGGACAGATGTGTGATGTGGGTGGTAATTGTGTTGATGGACAGATGTGTGATGTG
Organism: Trinectes maculatus; assembly: GCA_016785345.1. Lineage (NCBI taxonomy): Eukaryota > Metazoa > Chordata > Actinopteri > Pleuronectiformes > Achiridae > Trinectes > Trinectes maculatus. The sequence goes on along the minus strand of JAFBJQ010006806.1, from coordinate 24,975 downwards.
GGTGGTAATTGTGTTGATGGACAGATGTGTGATGTGGGTGGTAATTGTGTTGATGGACAGATGTGTGATGTGGGTGGTAATTGTGTTGATGGACAGATGTGTGATGTGGGTGGTACCTGTGTTGATGGACAGATGTATGATGTGGCTGGTACCTGTGTTGATGGACAGATGTGTGATGTGGGTGGTACCTGTGTTGATGGACAGATGTGTGATGTGGGTGGTACCTGTGTTGATGGACAGATGTGTGATGTGGGTGGTAATTGTGTTGATGGACAGATGTGTGATGTGGGTGGTACCTGTGTTGATGGACAGATGTGTGATGTGGGTGGTACCTGTGTAGATGGACAGATGTGTGATGTGGGTGGTACCTGTGTAGATGGACAGATGTGTGATGTGGCTGGTACCTGTGTTGATGGACAGCTGAGAGCAGCGTGGACAACTGTTGTTGACACTCTTTAAGAGACTGAAGAACTTCACTCTCGACCTTCTGCCAGCAGCCCTGGAAACAGTCGGCCTGATTAAATCGTGTCAGGAAGCAGAACCAATATGTGGTAACGTTGATTGTGTGGTTGCTGACAGTGAACTGCTGTTCCAGTTGTGTTATGAAGCTTTTGAAGGCAGCTGTGATGCCTGATGTCAGCGATGTCTCTGGCTCTCGCAGACTCCCAGGCCCCTCACTCTGGACAGATGACAACACCCCTTCCTCTTCAAATACCTCATCTTCTGTAGGTGGCTCCGCCTCCTCAGGTGACCACACTGACAGAGTGAGCAGCAGATTTGTTTCAAACATGAAACCAGACTTAAATGAACATCGAACTTAAATCTGGAATAAAATTAAAGTCACCTGGAACCTCTGAGTTAGACTCTCCAGCCCCTAACTGAGGGTCCACCCTCCTCTTCCGGGCCCCCGTGCCCTCACTCTGTCTCGACGTGTATCCTTCACACAGACAAACTGTCAACATCAGTCTACACAGCCAATCAGTGAAACAATCAACATAAAAAGCACAGTCACTCATCAGAAAAGAGGACATGAATGATGTCAGAGTCACAGTGAATAAATGACAGACCAGAGTCTGTTGCTGCCCGCTTCCTCTCATCACTGACGACTTCCTGAAAGAAGAAACACAAACAGCTGACAAACAGGAAAAAGCTGATATTTTTAAAAAGGAATGGAGATCATGTACCTGTCGTAAAGGAGAACTTCTTCCAACAGACTCCTCTCTGGGTTCCTCTAAAATCTCTGGCTCGGTCCCCACGAGAACACCTGAGATCCAAATGCCAAACAAATCACAGCACACACACACACACACCCACACTATATACTGTATATATAGTGCATACACACAAATCCCAATGGGGAGGGGGGCATAGCAACTGCTATTACAGCTAACTGGAGAAGTAGAACTGACCCTCAGTCACCATCACAGTGGAACAGTTGGTCTTGATTACAAAGGTCTCCCATTTATTTATTTTCTGGGACACACACACACACACACACACACACACACAGTGAGTTGTGTCCAGGGTCTGACCTGATTGGTAGGTTGCAGTTGAAGATTTGATCTGCTCAAACAGAACCTCTGCTCTGCTTTTTCCTGGAGTCTGAAACAAACACACAGGGATGAAGAGATGAAGCGAGCAGGTTTTCAGTGTTGCTGCTGCTGCTGCTGCTGTTTTCATTGTGCTCACCTTCAACACCACAGGCTCAGCCTCCTCACTGCTGGCAGACGACAGAGGCAGAACTGGACCACAAACAAAATAAACACACTCATCTGATTTCTACTACTTTTTCTTCTCTACTCCCAATATTCAATAACACAAAATGATTTAAATAAGCATGCGACATGTGACTGTAACGTGTTACAGCAACTTGCTAACTATAATGCGATGTGCTGCTTCTAATCTGTAATGTTTAATATGAGGGACACCAATGGGACAAAACTGTTTCTGGTCTTGTTTGTTCTGACGTCATTGCTGCAATAGTTACAACACAGTGGTGTTGACGGGTGATCACAGCACACTGTCCCTTTAAGGCGACGCTGAGACTCAGCTAATGCTTCAACATGTTTCTAGTTGAAGGTGGTGCAGTGGTGCAGTGGTACAGTAGCACAGCACAGAGGGAAGGCTCTGGTTCTCTGCAGCTTCATGCAGATTGGGGTTGGGTTCACTGGAGAATGTGTGAGTGTGAGTGTTTCATCGTCTCTTTGTCTGCGTGGAATGAACTCAGCCTGATGTGGATCAGTCGGTTGTCAAGCATTTCATGGTCCAGAGAACAGACTCACTCTTTAGCTGACTCTTCTTCTGTGGTTTGATCCTGCTGTAGGATCTGCCAGGATCTTTCTTTACAGAGGTTGGGAGCAGGACTGTACCACCTGAGTCTTTAACAATGGGGGAGCTCTTCCCTCTCTAAATGAAAATCCAGGTGGTGTTTAAAGACATTTTCAAAACATTACAGGGCAAAAAAAAGTGCACAGGTAGACAGGCGTGTAAGTAGACAGGTGTGTAAGTAGACAGGCATGTAAGTAGACAGGTGTGTAAGTAGACAGGCATGTGGACACATTAGCGTACAGAAAGATGGATGTGCATTAATAAAAAAGAAGTGTTGGGTGTGGAGAGTGATATTTGTGCATGATACCATGAAGACTCTCCCAGCAGCCTCCTCTAGTTGTCCCTGAAGTTCAGTGTTGAAGCACAACTCCACTGTCTGACCTTTGCTCTTGTTGTGCATGATGGGATTGTTCAGCTGGATGCTGAGGACCATCTCAGTCCCACTGCCTTCTGTAAACACACAGATCCAAAGTCAGCTACTGGAAACATCTGGATCTCCGACTAGATTGAGTGAGTTTCTTAATTGGCCTTTACTCAGAGTGAATGGGCAAATGACTTAAACGTGTTCTCTGTGTTGTGTTGTTCATCCAGATCATGTGTATTTTGTAGTTAATCAACACAAGCACACTGGATATTGACTAAAAATAACTTGCATTTGGCGCCACTCTGTGGCCGGTGTAGATTAAAACACTGGACATTGTTACACTTGTGGCCTGTACGACAAAGCACGTTTAATTTCTGACCTGCTACAAGTACGACTCAGCAAAAGGTGACTGACCGTTGTGTTTGACCCAGAGATTGTAGTGACCCACATCCTCTTTCAGCAGGTGGATGGACCCCCACAGGAAACCCTGGAACATACAATGTGATAAAAGTGTAATACACAAAAAACCACAGAAAGCACACAAACAACACAAAATTTCACAACACAATGGCCGTTTGTTTGTAAACAGCACCTGTTTGTTGTGCATTAGAGTGCAGGTACAGTGTGTTACCTCAGGCTCATCGACAAAGAAGCTCACACATCCAGAACCAACATTAAAATCGATCCAGAACTCGTCCAGTTTCTCGTCTTTGGGTTTAAACAGCTGCAGGAGGAGGAAACAGGAAGTGAACAATTGACAATTTAGTGGAAACGGTGAACGGTGAAATATTTTACCTGAGTTGAGTCCAAAAAAGCTCTGAGACAGGGAAAGGTGTAGACCCTGCCAGACAGACAACAACAACAACAACAACAACCACCTCATAATGTTGACAGACCAGTTTTATCATCTGTTTATATTTAATGTGAATCAAATTCAATCACCTCCTCTGGTTGCCATGGAAACGGTTAACAAAATTCAGGAAATGTCTGCAGTCCTGAACAGAGAGGCAGGACAGATAGGTGTTTAGACAGACGTACAGACAGACAGACAGCCAGGCAGACAGGCAGACAGACAGACAAACAGGCAGACAGGCAGGCAGACAGACAGGCAGACAGGCAGACAGACAGGTGAGTCACTCACCACCTCAAAGTCCCCGTCTCTGATATCACAGAAGGCGCTGCTGATGTCGCTGCTGGAGAACCACTGTTTGGATCTCTGCGGCCGGGTCTTTTTGGGAGTCAGGCGACACAGGGCTTCAGACAGGCTGACCTGAAGCTCATAGTCTGAAACCAGAACAACAAACATGGACCTGGATGAAATGAAGATTTAGTCTGATCGGGACGCGTTAAGATCTTACTGTGATTGAATGTAGCAGATGTCAGCTGTTTCATATCAACTTTAATGTTCATAGAACATCTCACCCCCAACTGTAAGAACTGCTGCTGCCACCTGTGACCTGTGAGCCAGACAGACAGACAGACAGACAGACAGACAGACAGACACAGAAGGACAAGGAGACAGTCAGGGGACCAGGCAGGTGGAGAGGCAGAAGGTTCGTGGTGAGCTAAAGGTAGAAATGTGAGAGACTGGAAGCAGGAAGGAAAATCTATTACAGTATTTGGTTCTGGTTCTGGTCACTTTGGATCTGTCTCCGCTCCTCCAGAGTCAGAGACTCCAGAATGCTGTTAAAGGTTCTGATGGCCTGAAAAGAAAAAGATACCTTAACATATCGGACCCCTGGAGACAGTTAAGTGATGGTTGTTTCCATGATTACCTCCAGTCTCAATGGAAAGTGGATTTCTGGTTCTAGAGTTAACTGTGCCATCTGAAGAAGAACCACGGACAGCTGACTGACTGAGAGACAAGTGGACAGGTGAGTGACAAAATCATTTTGACTAAACAAAGACACAGGATGTAGGAACAAACCTGAGAGAGACGACTGACACAGCACCTGGAAGACAAACACAGTCTCAGTCTGCGCTCACCTTCACTGGAGAGCTCACATTATCCCCCAACAACAGGAAGAACAATAAAAAAGTGGAATTTGAGGTGAAGGACCTAAAGGCTCCTGTAGCAGACAGACAGACTGCTTCCCACAGGGCCTGACCAGGAACATTGTTCCGTTAATATTCATTATGCAGGACATTCGTCTATAGGTCTGAAACATAGCTCTTCAGCAGCTCTGGTAAAAATGGATCAGGCTTTGACTTCATCAACAACCAGAACATTAGGTCCATTACACAACATTTAAAATCAAAAACAGAGAAGCAGTGATCATTTAGTTTCTATTTCCCATGAGGTTAAAAACACAAGACATAATTAACCAATTACTTTATTATTATTATTATTGACTTTAAAAACATTTATTCATGAGATGCCTGTGTAAGAAACACCTTGAGTTTGTTACTCTGGTTAACAGTTGTCATATTGTCCAGTTAAGATGTGTCAGCTTTAACAACAGGAGGTAACTGATGGCTCACTCTAAGTGGGTCAGAAATTAGCATGAAGTGCACGTTAGCAAGAAGTAGCTTGCTCTTTTAATTTGATGGAAAAACACAGAGTGTGGGTAAAGTGACTGAATCCTGCCCCTCACCAGGAAGAAGTGGTAAAACTCCTCCGTCAGGCTGAGCAGAGGAGTGGAGTTTTTGTGGAGGTCAGATGTCAGTAGGTCACAAATGGCTTTAAACCACAGCAACACCTACACAAAGAATACAACAACAATCAAACAAATCTAAGCGTCAACCATCCAGAAAAACCTTAAAGTTGACAGCCTGACTTCATATCTGTAGGAAATCAGACGACAGATTTCTACCAAACAAATTTACTCCTCACTTTTGAAATCAGTCCATGGTTAACGAGCGTCTGCAGGTCGTCTGTGTTCTCCGACAGGATTCCTAACGACTTTAACACAGCCAGGACTTTGTTAAATCCACATCTAGAGAGCTCCTGCAGAGAGGTGAACAACACACAAACAACAACAAACCTGATATGCAGAGGTAAACAATACAATACAATCCATGCACAACAACAGTCCTGTGGCCAGTACTGAATCAGGATCTGTGCTCATTTTGATCATTTGGTTTTCACTTTTACAAAGCTGCTTCACTTCTTATCCAGGTAAATCGCCATGGTAACCATGCTGAACCATTAAAGTGTCCTGCAGCAGGTTAAGTTCATAACAACATATTAATAACAGATCAAACTACTGACCACGTGGTCAAATTACCATTCAATTACAGAGAGTTACCTTTTCTACAGGATCCTGACAGGGACAAAAGAGTTTGGACTTTACATGGGTTCAATCAAGGGAGAGTCTAAATAAGTACATCATAAACATTATGGCCTCATTTCAACTGAAAACTGATTGATTCATTGACTGGAACAGAATTCCGGTCAGTGCTGATGCTCTGACGTTCCCTCAGCACAGCTCAGAACAACATGAGGAGAAATAAACCAAATATTTCTGCTGATTCTAAATGAAGATCAGAGTCGGACTGAGCTCATCACACAGGATGACGATTCACAGAGTACATCTGTACTTCTCACAACTGCAGGTTACCTTGGTAACCAGTTGGTCAAGTTTGATGAGGGTGCTACTGGTCAGTCCTTCATAATGAAGCACAGAAACCAGATGGTTCGAGTCTCCACGAAGCAGAGAGTCCTCCATGTGGACCAGGAACTGACACACACACACACACACACACACACACAGAGTTTTAAATATATAGAGACCACTCATTACATTTCATTCACAAAATGTTCATAATAAATCACAGATTTTAAATGATTAATGAGTAAAGATCAGTTCTGTGATGAAGTCTGAACATTGAAGATTTTACTGCATCACAGCAGGAGTGGTATTCTTATGTGGTGAACCATCTCCAGACTGCCACCAGGTAGCGCTGCATCTATGTACATGTTGAACATCGTGACAAAACAACGGACACCTACAGCAGGCTGTTTAAACATAAATACAATTTTTACCCATCACACACACACACGTGGAGCAGTGCGCTGCCATACATACAGTACACACAGTACACACAGTACATACAGTACACACAGTACATACAGTACACACAGTAGATGCAGTACATACTGTACACACAGTACATACAGTACACACAGTAGATGCAGTACATGCAGTACACATGGTACACACAGTACAAGGTGCCTGGGGAGTGGTTAGGGGTTAAGGGCCTTACTCAGGGGCCCAGCGTGGTGCAGAGCAGCCCTCCTGGTCTCATGCTTAACGCTCTAACCCCCCCCACCCCAAACAAAAAACTTTGACAACCTGTCTGTCGTAGTGAAGCGATGTTCAACATGAAAACAACAAGAATACATGTCTACATTAACATACTCACTGACTGCGAACCAGCACATGAACCAGCTATTTACCATCGAGCTCTTCTCTTCCCTCTGCTGCTGCCGGCTGTCGGGAGCGCGCACAGCTGCTGCCAATTAACTAATCAGGGCAGCGCGCCTGCGCAGCAGCAGCCTCAGCAGCGGAGAGAAGATAGACCCAACATCAGCGGAGGGATATCAGCGTTATGTGAAGCAGCCAATGGTCATCTCTTTCCCATATATTCAAATAACACGATCATTATTATTATTATTATTATCATTATTGTTATTGTTGTTGTTGTTGTTGTTGTTGTGTTGTTGTTGTTGTTACACAACACTTCATTGTCTAAAGGAAACTGTACATTTCATTGGCCCATTTGAAAAAGTATCTCTGTCCAGTTGTTGTTGTAGTGTGCTCTGACACTCAGGTACACTGCACAGTGCGTTTAGTCGCCATGACAACAGGAGTGAGGGTCTGTCATATTTTTGGTGTTGATCGAACACGTATGTCACGCAGTGCTGCTGACAGACAGGTGAACAGACAGACAGGTTGTCGGGTATAGACGCTGCAGCCCACTGTTCCTCTAATTGATGACTAATGAGTTTATTTGTTTTGGAAGAAACACTTGGCTGTTTACACAACACACAGGCGCGCGCGCGCATACACACAAACACACACACACACGGATATACAGGTGCATAGGTGTGTGTCTCTGAATCAGCAGCTTTAAAACCTTTAAATATCACAATAATGAAGAAGCTGTAGATGCAGAAACACACATTTACTAATTACACAACACACACACAGTACATACTCAACTAATATACATAATACAACATATATAACATATACAAAATATATACACAACAAAACTATAACATTTTGACAACATATGCACAAGCAATATATACAAATAATACACAACACATAAACAACTAACTCACAACATTTACATTACTGAACACCCCCCTACTGACCGCCCCCCCCCCCCCAACACACACACGCACCTCCTCTCAGGAGGCTCGTGACTGTCTTACCTGTCTCTTCATTCATACCTGAGAGTAACCCGTGGTGCACGCGCCGTCGGGACGGGAAGAGCCGCGCGGGGATTTAAACGTTTTATTAAAAAAAGAAAAATCGGATCGATTTCCACTGGGACAAAACTCAGGTTCAAACTGATTCCGTTGACTTTTGACCCGTGACGCTGGGTTCAGGTCTGATCCAGTTCCCCCTCTAGTCCTGTTCCTGTCTGAACTCAATCTGGACCCGATCTGAAGCGGACACATCAAGAACACAGAGAAGGACGAGCGGTACAGGGAAAAGACCAGGACCAGGACCAGGAGCAGGACCAGGAGCAGGAGCAGGAGCAGGACGATGTCCCGTGCAGAGGAGCGGGACGAGGCGGACTGTGTGTGCTCAGTCGGGATGAAGCTGACGTGGGACATTAACGATCCCAAACTGCCGCAGGTAAATCAGACACACGGATCAGAACCGACAGTTCTGATATATATTTATATCTATTTATATATATTTGTATATATTGATATCTATTTGTATATATTTATATATATTTATATGTATTTGTATGTCGGATCAGAGGGTCAGAGGCTGACCGCCATGTGGCCTCGGGGTTAATGGTCAGGATCAGTGTGTAGAGTTCAGGAGAAATATAAAGGAATAATCTGCAACATTGAAGTTTTTTTAATCATTTACTTGAAAATATCTCTTACTGATTACTGATTATTGATCAGGACCCTGTTTGTTTTTAAACAATAAATAAACAAACAGAACCAACTGTTCAAAATCAATCAAAATAAATCAACATTACAACAGAAGAAAATTCAGTGTGAAAATTATAATGTTAAAGAATAATTATGTGAGACATTGTTTCTGTCTGTTGATGATAATAAAATAATTATAATGAAAAAATAAACTCAAGACAACATTAAGATCAGAATGTGACAGAACATCTTCAGAAAGACAAATGAATGAACATTGTTCTTATTTAACAGTTTATTTAGTTGGATGTGATCAAGTTTATTTATGAAAAGAAATCAATATTATATTATATTATATTTATGAATGAATTCTTTCATCATAGATTCTATAACTTTAACCTCACTATTTATCCAATAATGTTTGCCTAATAAATTCCATTTTAAATGTAATTTTTTTCAAACAGTAAGATCATGACTCCAAATTATTAAGCCTCCAACCAAAATCAAGTGTTTAAATTAAATCACAAATTACAAATTAAATTTCTGTTTACTGACACTTATTTCATTTGCTGTTAATTCTGTTTGAATTTAAATTGTCTAAAAGTTGTGTTGAAATTTCTCAACTTTGTCAGGTATATCATTTTTTACTTATTTATAATTTTGCTCTCAATTTGTTACAATATAATATAATACAATATAACAATATAATATAATCATGTTAATGCAAAATTTAAATAAAAGCCAACCTAAATATTCAAATCAGTTGAAAATGATTAAATTTTCCATTTGATTAAAATTACTCTTTTTAATATCGCTGTCATCAGATTATTGGATTTTGAAGAGCAAGATTATTTTTGCACTGGGCATTGTTCAGACTGGAACTCTTACGTGAAGGTTGTGTGAAGGTTGTTCATGTTGTGTGACTGGGCTGACTCGGCTCTTCACTTTGTTGTTGATCAAACAGTAAAAACAGGTTTTTATATTTTTGTTTTCAGTGATAACAAAACACGAAATACTTTCTCGGGTCACACACCTGAGCCAGATTCAACTCACACTCATCAATATCACACATAGGTAGATAGATAGATAAGAAGGGAGTAGCAGACTACTGAAGAAGCTTTACAGGGTAGAATAGTAGAAGATAATGTGAAAGTATTTCATTCTAAAAGTGGGTTTGGTGAAGTTCAGATTTTGTTTACACATTAAAATGAGTCATTTATTGATTTTCTCAAAAGACAGTAATTGTACAACATAAGTCAGAGCTTTTAATCTCTTTAACTCCTCAGGTGAAGATGAACCAAAGATGTTTTTCTAAAATCTGCAGTAACAATGGACATCACCTGAAACTGATGTTTTATGAAAGATGAGAAAACACAGGATGAGAAATAAAGTTGTATATAAAACCCACAAATAATCACAAAGCACAAACACAGACGAGGACTCTTTCAGACTCTGCTTGTGGATCATTAGCTGGTCATCAGTGAACACAATAATAATAATAACAACAACAACAACAACAACAACAATAATAATAATAACAATAATAATAATAATAATCATGTTTTAATTGTTTTTTTTAACTTAATATTAAGACGATGATCAGTAACATGTTAAAGAATGAATATTTAGCACATGCAGACACAGAAATCCATCTTTCAGGTTCTGTTGCCAAACTGGTCAACAATAAGCTCTGTGTCGTTTGTGTGACTGATGACAGTTCATGAATCAGTCGACCTGCTGTTGATGCAGGTTTAGTAGAATCATCAGGTAATTGTTGTGTGGTAAACTCTGCATTTCACTGTGTTATTCCATTTATTTTCAAGCTTGAGTCAAATCCTATAACGCAGAACTTCTGTTTGAAATTAAAATTCAGAATCTTTATTGCCATTGGACATTTGTATGTTGTACACACAGTCTCACACAGTCTCACACAGTCTCACACAGTCTCACACAGTCTCCTCAATGCAAAAAAATACTCAATAAATAAATAAACAAATCATTCACTTATCAAGAAAACACTATATATTACGTAAAAAGACAATATGAACACACCATGAAAACAAGCAATATATATATACAGATAACGCACTGATATACACAGTTATTTACACAGTTATTGAGTATTTACACTTTGTGCTGTTGTTGTTTTTATCCCTATATTTTTTTCTTTTAAGAATCTCCAGCAGCAAATACAAGTACATTTAGCAGTAAAATAAATGGTACTTTAGTACTTAGATCAATGTGATGACATCGTGTTATCACACACTATGACAAGTATTTTGTGTTTTGTCTCTTCTTGCTACTCATTGTCTGTCTGTCTGTCTGTCTGTCTGTCTGTCTGTCTGTCTGTCTGTCTGTCTGTCTGCAGGACACAAAGCAGTTTGACCCATTCCAGGAGTGGACAGACGGTTATGTTCGCTACATCTACAGTGGTGAGAGTTAAAAGATGAAGAAGAATTACATTTGTGAACATTTTAATTTTAGTCCTGATCCACATCTGGTCGACTTCAGTTTAAAGAGACATTTCACCTAAAGCAGTGAAACAGCTGCTGCTCATGACTTTAGCCAACAGGTGTATTTATTTTCCAGCTGAAGATAAAAATGCACAGCGCCATCTGTCTGGGTGGGCAATGAGAAACACTAACAACCACAACTGTCAGATCCTGAAGAAGTCCTGCCTGGGGGTGGTGGTCTGTTCTCGGGGCTGCACGCTTCCTGATGGATCCAGACTGCAACTTCGACCTGCCATCTGCGACAAGGCCCGGCAGAAGCAGCAAAGTAAGAAGAACCCAAACAGGAACCTGCTCAACCGTCCTCTTTACTGAGGCGTGGCTGATGGAAGTCTGTGTATTTCAGAGAAGCTGTGTCCCAGCTGTAACGCCGCTCTGGAGCTGCTGCCATGTCGCGGTCACAGTGGTTACCCAGTCACCAACTTCTGGAGGGTCGACGGAAAAGCCATTTTCTTCCAGGTCTCCAGCCTTCAACACCCCCACCACATCAGCTGAGAGCACACATCAGCTAACATACTAAACTAAACTAAATGCTAAATGCTACCTGCTATGAAAATGATTCAACCAGGTCCTGACAGTATGAACCATTTTCATTTGGTCTCTGGTTGTGTGAGAAGGTCTTGTTCCAGTTGTTTTGGTTTGATTGTCTGAGCAGGACTAAAACCGAGAGCAGTTATTTATGAGTTTGTCTTTGTGGTCGTTCAGGCTAAAGGCGTCCATGATCATCCCCGACCAGAGTCCAAGTCTGAGACTGAAGCCAGAAGGAGTTCAGTGAAGAGACGAGTCAGTTCACCTCCGTTCACACCCAAGAGACGACTGATGGAAACACAGGTTCACAACAACATCAAGTCACAGCTTAATGTCATTGTTGGTGTTGTTTGTTAATTAGTTCATTTATTTATTATTATTTTCTTCCTGTTTCAGGCTCTTGGCCCCGCCCTACTCTCCTGTGTTGAACCAGCAGACAGAATTTCCTTTATTGAACCAAATTTCCCACAGCATTACCCAGCATTCCAGAGTCCAGAGCCCTACTTCAACCCCCACAATGCACTAGGAGAGGCTCCACCTACACTGCAGAAACCAGCCAATCCTAGGCTTTACATGGGCCGGCCAGGCTATGAATTCCAAGGATACTTACCCTCACCTTCGTATCCTGTGACCTCTGACCTCTGTGACCCCAGGTCAGCCTTACATAATACTCAAATGAAATCCAGAGGAGATTGTGAATAAGTGATGGCCTCAGACTGTCTTCATATTTAAATATGTTTAAACCAGACACTGTAGCTATTTGCATCCTGTCCTGTTGTGGAATTTGGTTGAAATTTAATCCCAAACAGAAGGAAACAAAATCCTGACAATATCAATCAGTAAACCAGTTTCTGGCAGTGAAACAGGCAAAAAAACCTAAAACTCCCTGGCAGAAGTAAAAACATCCAGACTGTCCAAACAGGGTTGACTCAAACGAGTCTAGATTCACACAGCGTCAGCTGCATATTGTCGGCCTAAATAGATTCTGCTTTGTGTGCAGGGTGGCGCCAGTTTTAGGTTCCTCCTCCACCTCGTCTTCATCTTCAGCTCCTCTTTCCTCCTCCTCCTCCTTTGACTCTCCGACTAAACCAGGCTGGAAGGAACTGTTGAAGAGCTCTGCCCCCTATGGAGATAACCACCATTACTATAGTGCTGAGTACCCCTGCCGTTACCCCAGCAACGCACCAGGGTCCCCGGCAGCACTGCAGACCATCATCACCACAACAACCAAGGTCAGCTGGGTTCAGTGAGGGGCCCAAGAACAGACACAATGGGGCTACAATTGCGTCCTCATTTTTTAAGAGACCCTAAAAAAAATATAAAAAATATAACATTCCAGAAGTAGGTACTTTGGTCTAGGAGGTGTGTTGCATATCTTATTGTCCTTAGGAGTAAAAAGACTTCTAATGTCCCTGCAGTCCATGTTCTGCCAGTTTCTGCTTCTATTGTCACTATACAGGAAACGGATTAAAATGAAAGATAGATTGGAGTAAGGACTCAGTGTGTGTACTACTGTCACGTTAATGCTAGTCCTGATCTTCTCCAGGTCTCCTACCAGCCCTGTCCGAAGCCTCCTGCTGCAATTCCTCCCTACCAATCATGTCCCAAACCTCCGACTGGCTTACCGTCCTACCAACCATGCGCTGCCTCCAAACCCCCCGGCCTCCCAGGCTGTTCCTCCCTCTTAGACGACAACTCTCCTTCATCATACTCCACTGAGGTAAAGGTGACAGAGGAGTCAGGCGGAGTCATCAAGTCCCTGTCATTTCAGCCGGAACCAAAAACAGAGCGGGTCGATGGCTACGATTACCGTTACGCTTATCCCAACGCATATCGCTATGACGACTACTGACGCAGCACTGTTTTCATCACCTCTACCACAGCTACTGCTCTGAGTACAAGTACTGCTACTACTGTTTCTGCCAACACAGATGCTGTATCTATCCAAAATAACCACTGAGTGACAGACTTAACAGCTGATGTGGGGCATCAGAGATCTGGTCAGCAACATCTGAACTTTCATGGTGCCCTTATTTCTTCCCAAAGGATTTTGTTTAGAGAGTCAGTTGTTGCCAGAGTCTTGTATGAGTCCTCAACCTCAGGATTTAGTTGAGATTAAATGAAGCCATAAATTACCTCAGAGCAAACCAGGCTGCACTGTGTCCTTGTCTGATCAGATAAAGAAAACATAACAAATATCGGATCTCCAATGTTTATTGTCAATCTCTGAAATTAGAATGAACTTCTGCATTTAACTTCATCAATGTTTCTGTTGTTGGCTTATTTATTGAACCGGTGTGTACTGTACAGTGTGAGTCAGACTGAACTGGACTAAACATGGAGGACATTCGATAAATGTTTTAATGTTCATATCTCTTCTGCATCTGTCTCTGTCAAATCAATAAAACACCTTGATGCAGGACTGTCCACAGGTGGACTGGAGTCCCCACCAGCATCCAGATCCTCAGAGTGAGAATCCATCAGCAGAGGATCAAAGAGCTGGTGTTTGGATGTCGGCTGGTTTCAGTCTGTATGAGTAATAAATGTTGTTATGACAAGAACGCGTCAGGACAGGAATTATTCTGTTGGCCTCACTGTGAACCTACAAAACCCTCAAACCACCTCCCCCACTGTCCTCGCCCTCTCCTCCGTCTCCGCTCCTCCTTTTCTTTCACTACCTTCCATTAAAATCACTCATTCCTCTGCGCTTTCCTCACCTCACTCTCTACCTTCATTTCAGTTTACATTCACATCGCTCAGTAGATCATTCAGTCCAGACCAACCCCCCCAGTCTGATCCAACAGTCTGCTGGTCTCTGGTCTGTGACTCTACTGGGACGTCACTGACACTTACACAATTAAAATCAAACGTGAAACAAAACGACAAACAAATCGCACACAAGTTTCTGAGTTTCTCTTCTAACAGATGATGGTTTACTTTGTTCCAGACAGGTGAGAGTACTGGGTGAGAGTTCAGGTCAAAGTTGAACTGCAGGTCAGGTTACAGTTAGTGATCTAGACATCTTATTCACGCACAGCTGAGAGAGACAGGTGAATGTCCAGGTGATATTTCTTTAACCATGCAGGTGTACAGTTGCGACAGTAGGTGAGACTGTAGGTGAGATGATTCCTACAGGTGAAATATGACTTGTAATTGGCTCATGTGTTTGTCAAGAGGACCTGGAGATGTAAAGTTGGTTTGAAGTTGCAGCAGCTCTCAGCTCATCATCTAACACCTCACCTATTTCTCACCTGTAAATGAGGTGAGTGCAGATAATCCAGAGCGGTGTAATTCTATCCTTTCACCAACAATCACCTCATCCTATCTTCTTATCTTCTTATCGCCTCCTTCTTCTTCTTCTTCTTCCCTGTTGATCTCCATCGCTTTTTTAACACGCAAATCATTTCATCCCTCTTCTTCTCCGCTAAATAAATCATCTCCTCTGCTGACAGGAGATACCTTTCCAAACAATGACACATCTGCCCCCACCCCCACCATCTGTCCCCCATTCCTCCATCCATTCAACCCCCTGCTCTGATGTGGCTATGCACTAATGGATGTTTTCAGTTCGATGCTTCATGGTTGTGATTTGGAGACAGACCAAGAGACAGACAGGAGGACAACATAAGCAAACTAATAAAATTGCACCACTGGATTAGAACTGAAACTTGACAATACTGTTAAATTGTGTACATTAAAGGAATAATCTTCCAGGTTATAAATGTAATATTTCTCACACAGGTAACACATCACTGAAAATGACTGTTCTACTCAAAGTCACATTACAATCACTGTTCTCTGGAATTGATAATCAATTAATCAATCAGTATGATATTAAACAATAGTGAAAACAAAAGATACCAGTGTTTACCAGTGATCACTGTCTCCGTGGTGACAAGCTGTCTGACTGAACAGTGGTCAAGGACACCGAGGTCAAAGGAAGACCAGATGGAGTCCAGTATGTTTGCTCTGAAGACAACTTTCATCGACTGACGCAAAGATAGAAGACAGCGGGGGGCAAAAGCAAAGGCAAAAGCAAATCTTTGGAAAGAAGGTGAATGAAAAGACGCAATTATCAACTTGCACTAATGAGAGCAACCAGTGCAGGAGTGTCTGTGTGTTGTGTGTCACCCTTAGTGCGTTCATACTTGGTGTTTCTGGTTCCGTGAGAAGTCTTATCAGAGCAGGACGACTCATAGAAATGTACTGTCTTTTTAAAGAGGCATGACAGTGCCAGTCTGATCTCTATCTGCTCAGTGCAGATCATCACAGCCCGATAGCATCTCTCAGCCGGATGATGTTTGCAGGACGAGTTCAGCATCTGCCTGGAAACTCAGGATATTCTGTGACTCACAGGTTGATAAGGTTTAAAGCTGGAGAAGCTTAGAAGGATCACTGAGATTTCCTTTAAAGTCGTGTCGTTTTTCTTCAGTCAAGAACCACAATAAACCACTGTTTATCAATGCATGTTGTGCAGTATAGTATAGTATAGTATAGTATAGTATAGTGCAGTACAGTACAGTACAGTGTAGTGTAGTGTAGTGTAGTGTAGTACAGTACAGTACAGTACAGTACAGTACAGTACAGTACAGTATAGTGTAGTATAGTATAGTGTAGTGCGGTACAGTGTAGTGTAGTGTAGTGTAGTGTAGTGTAGTGTAGTGTCGTACAGTACAGTACAGTACAGTACAGTGTAGTATAGTACAGTACAGTACAGTACAGTGTAGTATAGTGCAGTGCAGTGCAGTGTAGTGCAGTATAGCATAGTATAGTATAGTATAGCATAGTATAGTATAGTATAGTATAGTATAGTATAGTATAGTATAGTATAGTGCAGTGCAGTGCAGTGCAGTGCAGTGCAGTGCAGTGCAGTTAAGTATAGTATAGTATAGTATAGTATAGTATAGTATAGTACAGTATAGTATCTCAGCATTGTGACAGCCTGTCAGTCCATCGTCAGTCTGTTCTGTCCATGTGGAGTTGATGCTGGAGTTGATGTGTTATTGCTCCACTGCCGGCTGCAAGACATCAGTTGTTTATTTGGTCCAAACCAGTCCTACCTGTTGCCTTTTAATCTGTGTTTGTCCTCTATCTGGTCTCATTATCTGTCCATCCACAGTGTCTCTCTCCTTAATCTCTTTATTATCTTTTTCATCTTCATCATCTCACTGACTCATAGAAACGACACGTAGGCACGAAGACCATCATGGCCGCCTGCTTGCAGCAGCAGCAACATGCTGGTATCTTTGATGTTACTTCAAAACAAACCACTGCTGTGGAACAAACACAGCCAGGGCTAAAATAAACTAGACAGAGGCCCGAGGCCAGAGCAACAGTGGCAACAGAGGCAACAGGAGAAACAGAGCAACAACCAAACAGCGAAGGCAGAGAAAAAGGGAAAAGCAGTGGATGACGATGGTCAGAGGTGTGGCAGAAAAACAACTGCAGCAAAAACGACAGGAATGGTGACACAAAGGAGACGAACAACATCGGCAGCAACCATACGAGCCACAACGGTAACAACAGCTGGAGTGGAGTGACTGCAGCAACAACAGACACAACAACGAAAAACAAAGCAAAAACAGGCAGCAATGGCAGCAACGAGAAGCAACACCAGGAGTGAGCAAACAGAAACAGCAACAATGTGGCAATATTAGCAATGATAAGAAAGCAATGACAGC
>JAFBJQ010006806.1:0-5000 GCA_016785345.1 Trinectes maculatus | reverse complement strand
CCGAAATGAACACACAACAAGCAGAGAGTATTAGATGCAAACAGGACACGTCTGTCTCTCTCTCTCTCTCTCTCTCTCACACACACACACACACACACACACACACACACACACACACGTCTCTCACAGAGCAGGTGTCCGGTGTCCTACAGGCTTTGGTCTGCGTGTCCTCCACTTTCTGTCCCACTGTCAAACAACCCACTGTCTGTCCTCCAGAGTAAACGCTTAAGAAATCTGCAAAACAAACTGACAAAAACACAAAATTGTAGACACACAGGTGACACTGGGATCATTTTACCAACATTGATTTATTATTGCCAGAGTTTCTCTCAGTGGTTTAGAACCCGTAAGGGACTTCACATGGCCTTGTCCTCGCAGTGACTGTCCTCTGTGTCTCTGCTGTCATGAGGCCCAACAGTCGGAGGGAGGGATCAGAGGCGAGGACATGAAAAGGTGGAGAGGAGGTGAGCAGGTGGGCTTCAACAACTGAGACAAAACAAGAGAGCATCAGGAGGACGGTGAGAAAAAGGAAGCAGCTAAGAGCAAAGATGAAAGCAGAGACGAGCGGAGCAGGAGACACAAGGAGTTCAAGTAGAAACAACAGCAGAGCTGTAACAACGTTAGAACAGAGAGAACAGTCTGAAGCTCTACAGCGTCACATCCTGCACATACTGTTTCTACTGCGACCATATACAGTACATTCACCACTTGTCCACATATTTTTGGACACAGAAGCAGGTGTCCCCCACACCCTGTTCGTCCCACACACAGGTGGTATTAGATATAAGCAGTTCATAATTGACATTATATTATAAACAATAGAAACAGTGTGATTGAGCTGAAAAGGCTTCATCTTAAAGAAAATATAAAGTGTGGTTATGTTTCTTTCATCACGTTAGCATTAAGGTCACAATCCCAGCTGACACTGGGTGAGAGGTCACCAGCCAATCACAGGTCAACGTAGAGAGACGGCGTGACCTCCCCCTCAGTCTCACTGTGACCTGGAGACCTCTAACCCTGGCTGCATGTCTGGACTGTGGAGCTGTGAGGAGAACATGGAGAGCACAAACAGAACGATCCTGACTGAACCAGGATCAGAACCAATAAGGTTAATGACTTCAGTACTGTGGCCCTTGTTGTACATTATTGATGAATCTATACATATGTATATATTAATGTAGTGTGGTGTGTTCCAGTCTTAACTACAGAAGTCATTCATGTTTACAAAACTTTTTAAATTTGTGATAATTATTCTTTGTTTCTCGATATCTGTGACCTGGAGACCTCTAACCCTGGCTGCATGTCTGGACTGTGGAGCTGTGAGGAGAACATGGAGAGCACAAACAGAACGATCCTGACTGAACCAGGATCAGAACCAATAAGGTTAATGACTTCAGTACTGTGGCCCTTGTTGTACATTATTGATGAATCTATACATATGTATATATTAATGTAGTGTGGTGTGTTCCAGTCTTAACTACAGAAGTCATTCATGTTTACAAAACTTTTTAAATTTGTGATCATTATTCTTTGTTTCTCGATATTAAAAACTGTAACAGTTGTATAAAATGTGACATTCTGACTGACAGGTTGTGATGTTGCTGTAACCCCCACCCCCACCCAAACCCCCACCCCCATCCCCCACAACCCACCCCACCCAAGTTGCGATGAGAGGAGGCGAGTGATGGAAGTGAAGAGCCGAGGACACCAGCTGGTTGCTCTGCTTTAACATCATTAAAACCACTCAACCTCTGAAACCTACAACTCACTGAGTCTCCTTCATCTCCATTCATCTCCATTCTCCTCTGTGCACTCACAGCTCCGCTCCACCACCGCCCGTCTCTGTCCCAGTCCAACCTTTCTGCTGGTGTCTCACCTCACTACATGACTGATAGTGCTCTTCACACATATATGTTCCTAGACAATGTATCGTAGAAGAAGACATTTTATTTGTCCATGCACAGTACACACAGTACACACAGTACACACAGTACTCACAGTACACACAGTACACACAGTACACATAGCACACACAGTACACACAGTACACACAGTACACATAGCACACACAGTACACACAGTACACATAGTACACACAGCACACACATGTGGAGGCAGTCATTCGAGTACCCAGGGAGCAATGGTGGTGGACAGATGGTGGCACTGCGACCAAACTCTCCTGCCGCTCCTCGGGTTTGAACCAGCGACCTGTCAGCCACTCCCTGTATGTGTCCTATACAGCGAAAGACTCATTCATGTCTTGTGGTGTCCACACACTTTCGGCCACATTCACTTCCATGTAGATTATTCATGTGTCCATATTATTTTGTCCACAGATACACATTTGGTCTTCATTAACATCTGGTCAGAAGGTAGGGTTTTAAATAATGTGCTGATCAACATGCTACATGGCTCATCACCATGTGACTTTTGGTGCAAAAGTGCCACCTGCTGTTAAATCAACAAACTGATCACAGCCTGACAGGTCATCAGCCAAAAACAACCAATCACACACAAATTATTGTGTATATTTATAATCTGTGAGTCTATAATCTGACAGATGCTCACATGTCTACAGAATACATTTGAATTTATGAACTTCAACATATTGGCATCTTACAAGTTGGAAACACCACTGTGTTCACACAGAGAAAATGGCCGTTCAGAAAACAGGTCTTGCTTCATTATTTGTTTGATATTTGTTTGATGCACCTCCTTTACCAAATTGAACTCAAGATCCACAGCCAAAGGCTCTCTGCTGCCTGACCACATGACCCCACCAGACCACATGACCCCACCAGACCACATGACCCCACCAGACCACATAACCCCACCAGACCACATAACGCCACCAGACCACATAACACCACCAGACCACATAACACCACCAGACCACATGACCCCACCAGACCACATAACCCCACCAGACCACATAACCCCACCAGACCACATAACGCCACCAGACCACATAACACCACCAGACCACATGACCCCACCAGACCACATAACCCCACCAGACTTATAAAAGCATTATTTGTTTACCAATAACCAGATAATGGTTATAAAAGCATTATTTGTTTACCAATAACCAGATAATGGTTATAAAAGCATTATTTGTTTACCAATAACCAGATAATGGTTATAAACACTGCACAGTAGCTTGTGTGTGTGTGTGTGTGTGTGTGTGGGGGGGGGATACATATTTATGTTGTAGAAGTCTGTATGTTCAGAGTTTAAACAACACACCTGTACAGAAGCTTTCAGCTTAAATAAAAATATTTTGTGTTTATAAAAATCTACGTGTGGGGGGTGGGTCTGTGTCTGTCTGTTACACTGTGCTGCCACCTACAGGACACACTGAAGAAGAGCAGCCTGCTGCTGGGAAAATAAATATTTAAAGGGTTACCTGGGGCCTATTCCATAAAGCAGGATTACCAAATAAGCCAGGCTTATTTCGTTAGTCTGTCTTATTTTCCACTGAATCCACTGGCAAATAAGCCAGACTAACGAAATAAGCCTGGTTTATTTGGTAATCCTGCTTTATGGAATAGGCCCCAGGTAACCCTTTAAATATTTATTTTCCCAGCAGCAGGCTGCTCTTCTTCAGTGTGTCCTGTAGGTGGCAGCACAGTGTAACAGACAGACACAGACCCACCCCCCACACGTAGATTTTTATAAACACAAAATATTTTTATTTAAGCTGAAAGCTTCTGTACAGGTGTGTTGTTTAAACTCTGAACATACAGACTTCTACAACATAAATATGTATCCCCCCCCCACACACACACACACACACACACACAAGCTACTGTGCAGTGTTTATAACCATTATCTGGTTATTGGTAAACAAATAATGCTTTTATAACCATTATCTGGTTATTGGTAAACAAATAATGCTAGTGTTTATTTACATACAGATCAGGAAGTGAAATCAGATCACATGGTCTGACGTGTAAACAGCCATGAAAATGATTGACAACAGGAGTTAGACGAGAGATATGTCATGTAGAATGAGCTGCAGGGAGCTTGTAAGACCAGCAGGGGGCAGCCCGAGTGAAGGTGACGCTTTGTCTGAAATCTGAAATAAATTAAGAGTTCTAAATTTAATTAACATGAAAATACAAAAAATATAAAAATAAAGGAAATATGATAAAAACAAAAAACAAGTTTCGAAACATAAATTTCATTATAAATGAATAAAAGATGAAAGTAAAGTAAATGAATCATAGAAAAGTTAGATTTAAATTCTAGTTAAGAAGAACAGAAAATAAAATGAGCACATAAAAACTGTTTTGTTAAAAAAATGTCAAACCAATTTCAAATCTCTCTCTCTCCGTTCCTCCGAAGTCTCTCTCTCCCCTGTGACGTCAGCGGCAGCTCGGTGAACGCTCTCTCTCTCTCTCCCTCTCTCTCTCTCTCTCTCTCTCTCTCTCTCTGAGGAGAACCAGCAGCGGAAAAGAAACCGGAGAGAGACGAGTGTGTTACCTGAGTGTGTGTGTGGTACCTGTCCGCGGCCACAGCAGACAGGAAATAACAGAAGAAGAAGAAGAAGAAGAAGAAAAAGAAGAAGGAGAGTTGAACACAGCCCCCCCACCCTCACCCCCCCGCCCCGGAGGGTCTCGGTGTGAACATGGAGCGAGCTGGAACTTTCCTCTTCGCGGGTCTGTCGCTGCTTTTACTCGGAAAATCGGGCGCGCGCGCCGACACCCTCAAGGGTAAGTGGCCTGACCGGGGTTCCGGTTTAGTTCTGGGGTCCAGGTCGCTGTGGGCTCCGTGGTGGGGGTGGGGGGGGGGCAGTGTGAACATGGGAGTTCCTGAGTGTCGGCGTCCAAGTTTCCAGCTGGAAAATCCGCTCCTCTCCCTCCCCCACCCCCCACCCCTCTGAAGTCAGCAGAGAGGAACTTTAAGTTTAGACCAGAACCTGCGTCCAAACCCAGAACCGATGCGAGCAGCGCGTGCCCTGAGGTGGAGTGAGTTAATCATCTGAACAGTAGAACAAC
>JAFBJQ010006760.1:300885-384709 GCA_016785345.1 Trinectes maculatus | reverse complement strand
GTATGTGAGTAGAATGATTTTGAATTTGATTCTAAATTTCACAGGGAGCCGGTGTAGTGAAGCTAATATGGGGGAGATATGATCTCTTCTCTTGGTTCTGGTCAATACACGTGCAGCAGCATTTTGAACAAGCTGCAGGCTCTTTAAGGACTTACTGCTGCAGCCTGCTAGTAATGAGTTACAGTAGTCAAGCCTGGACATGACAAAAGCGTATACATATATCATGTTCGTGTTTATTAAACATCACTTCACTTTAAAACCAGTTGTGTGCAGAAACAGGAAAATATCTCTTCAACTCAAACATGACATCTGATCTGTACAGGTTTGCGTCTGTGTCAGATTCAGATCTTCAGTAAAGGAGATCAGCTCCAGCGTTTCACAGCTCAGGAGACTTTTGGTCAGTGGAAGTGTAGAGCAGCTGATGAACTTTTATCAGCACATTAATGTGATCGTCTTTTTTATTCACTTATTCCATGTTCAGTGTTTGATGACTGATTATCAGGAGCCTTCATGAGAAACATCATCTTACATGCAGCAGTTGGAGTTGGTCAGAAGGTCAGCATCTGGGGTCCAGTGCTGAAGATGTTTATATATTATTTATATAAACTTTAGAAAATATAAAAATAAAAGCTGCATTTTCATTCATCTGCTCTTTGTACTTTATCGTTTTCACCGTAAATTAGACCAAGCTTAAACATGCAATAATAAATCTACCACAATTAATCACTGATACCACGGCCATGACCAAGTTTTTTGGGTACTATTTTTTTTATATAGAATCAAAACGTTATAAACAGATTTTAGATGTTTTTAAATGAAAAAAACAGGGGTTTGACACCGAGGCTTTGAATAGAATTGAAGTAACTGAAGCTAATTTCTACTTCGTTATAATAACAAAGTAACTCAAAATCACCCCCTTATAGCTCGATCAGACTATTATGTTGTCCTCCACTAAGTATATTTCAATGCTCAGTCACCCTCTAGTGGTAAAGCTGGGGCTTGACAATAAGAAGAAGAGAAGAGATACTTTATTTACTTTATATCCCGTATTTTGATATATTTACTTACATCAGAAATATTTTTATTCAGTAAACTTTGTGGTAGCCTAATAGTTAGAGCAGAGGTCTTCAACAGGGGGTCCGCGACCCCTAGGGGGTCCGCAGAGGTACTGCAGGGGGGTCGCGAAAGTATTGCACTATAGGACCAGTTTAATATAAAACACAATTTTATACATGAGTAGGGGGTCCCTGCTCCATCTCTCCGTCAGTTTGGGGGTCCTTGGCCTGGAAAACGTTGAAGACCCCTGAGTTAGAGCGTTGGTCCTGAAACCTAGAGGGCTGGGGTTTGAATCCCACTCTAAGCACCACCCTTAACCCCAATGACTCCCTGGGCGCTGTATATACTGACTGTTTTCTGTGATGGGTTAAAAAAGCACAGACCCCATTTCATTGTAAAGTGTGCTGTATAAGTGTACTGTGACAATGACAAATAAAAGATTTCTTTCTTTCTACTAGATAGAAACTCCATTTCTACAAACTCCATTCCTCACTGTGGATCACGGCAGAAAACAACTGAGGAAGCTACACCCTAGGAAGGCAGCAGGCCCGGACAAGGTGTGTCGCCGACTCCTGAAGACCTGCGCCGGATCTCCAGCTATCTCACTGACAGACCACAGTACGTCAGGCTGAAGCACATCATGTCTGACACTGTGATTAGCAGCACTGGAGCACCGCAGGGCACGGTGCTGGCCCGTCTCCTCTTCTCCCTGAAATCTAGAATCACTGGGTCAGCACAATGACTGTTAACCCTTTTTCTCAACACAAAAATGGTTCACGAGGAACATCATCCTACATGTATCAGTAAGTTGGTTAGAAGGTCAGCATCTGGTGTGTTTCTTATTTTACACATCACAACTGAGGTATCAGTGTATATTCTCTAAGGCCACAAAACCTGAGGGCAGTGACGTGTGGTCAGTAGAGGCAGAGCCTCTCCTGTCATCATGGAAAGAGAAAAATATATAATGATAAAATAAATTAAATGGATATATTTATACAGTGATATTTACTATAAACTAATTTTCCATTTAACTTCAACAATTTACTTTTTTTTTTTAATTCCAATGGCATACTATGCTTTTTCCCAGAAATATTACTATTTAAGTACCAAGAAATGTATATAACCTAGGTGCTCTGTCTCTACATGGTCTAAGTGACTGCTCATTGCTTTGGTATATTTTTGTCAGGAAATGGGGAGGTTGCAACAGTTGTACTGTGAGAGACGGCTGGTTTCAAGAAAACACGTGACTCACTTCCTCTAACAGTAGAGTTTTGTCTTTTTTCTGCAGTATGTCACATAGAGATGGCGGGTAAAAGGTAAGATTATATTAAACAATCTTAAAGTCATTGTAATAAGAATCTGTCTGAGCTGGATTTATTTGTCGATAGACCTCCACTCCTTTCACTTCATTTACCAGACTCTACTATCAGCTACACTGTTTGAAAGTAGATTTTGACACCAGGTTACTGCGCAGATCGTTTCAGACAAGAGGCTAATTACAAAACCGTTCAGATAAATTACCAGGTTAAACACGGTCGATTATTTTAGACATTCATTGCAGATGCTGAAAATACACACACACACACACACACACACACATATATGTACACAGTGGTGGAAAAAAGTTTTCCTAAAAATTTTATCAATTATTATCAATAAATATTTGTGTAAAAATATGTTTTGTGTTTCAAACGGTGTGGCTGCATTAGACAAACACAAACAAATAAAAATCTTGTTTATTGTTTACAAGACAAACTAACAAAACTAAATTCTTGACGTTTCAATATGTCAGTGCTCAACATTGTCGGTCTCAAAGTCAACAAATAACAGACAATGTGTTCAAAACTGGAAAAAAAAAACCATCACATCGTCAAATAAATATTATATGGGCTAACCTCTGTCTGTCATTGATCAGGGGCTTCTTGACAGCCTTGTAGGACCATGATCTAAAAGTCAGCCACGTTCAGTGCGGGTGGAACACTGGACACGAGCTTGGTTTGACCACTGCTACTGAAGCTTCTGTGATGTTATTTGGCGGTTTTCTTTGCACATGCGGATCAGGATGCGTTCATTTCTTGCTAAGGACACCGAGATCTTGGTTTGTCTTCCAAGCTGTTGGTTTGTCTGTATTTCTGTAGAGTGTATCCAACTGCTGAAGGACTGCATCTGCACTTCCTGGGTATCTGGGGGCAGCTGTACCCTTCCTGGCTGAGAATCTGTATCTTCAAGCGTGTTTCCTGTGTTAGGTTTCTTGTTTTAGCTATTTTTTTCTCTGAAGAACCTTCTAATGTGCTGGCTTTATGTTGATATGAAGCACGGCAACATCATTTTTGTTGCCATGCTTCAAAAAGTCTTGTGGATCAATGGTACCAAAACAACCCTATACTCAAAATGTCTTATGTATTTTTATGGAACAAATCAATTTTAAGTTTTTAGTGGCTCTTTTAGGATTTGTTTAGTGATTTTGTCTGTGACTGTACTAAAAGAAATTGCACATGAAGACCAAAGTGATTCTTAATGCAATATTTCACAAATGCATGAGGTGTGTACATATATATATATATATAAGTATTATATAGATTTATATAAATAAATCTTATACTGTTGGAAAGTTTGTTTATTTCTTTAAATGGTGCCACATTTGTAAGGAACATGCATTTGTGGGATGAGAATGTGGGTTGTGCCCATGAAAAATTTGCCAAATCTTCTCTGCCATTGCCAAATTAATGTCCGGGACAGTCCAGGACTGATCTTAATCAGCAATTAATTAAGATGAACAAAAGTGAACAAAACTTAATTTGCTTTTGTTAAAAAGGGTTAGGGTTGTCCAGCCACAGTTTCCTCACTGGCTATGTTCAAAAACAATTGAACACCTCATAACAAGTTAATCTCGTGCCTGGAAAATGTAATCTACTGCACATTTTTTCAAACAGATCAGGGCTTCTCAGACTTTTTATATTCATTATGGTGATGCTTAAATAGTTCTTAATAATTCAGGTTTGCTTTTGAGATTTAACTTGTACTACACTCACAGGGGTAATATGGGTAATCACACACAAGAATTAAAAGCTGGATTTTTAAGTAATACTCTTGCAGTCTTTCATACTTCTCTTTTTTTAGTTGTGACTCTCTTGTACTACTCTGACAGCAGGAAAAATATCGTGTAACCACAGTGAAGCAATCACAGCTGCAAGCCGTAACCCAAACAGGAAAATGTCAAACTGTCCATATACTTTTCTAGATCTAAAGCTGATACACATTTATGAAAGCCAAAGTGTAAAGTATTGGGGGGTTAGCTGGATAGGTGCTTCAGAGTCTCATTTCACATCAACTAAACAGTAGCTCTTAAACAAGCATACATACATTTCAATGTAATGTAATGTAACAATGTAGGTCTATCTATCTATCTATCTATCTAGCTATCTAGCTATCTAGCTATCCATCCATCCATCCATCCATCCATCCATCCATCCATCCATCCATCCATAATTAATGTTATTCTCTACATTAAGTAAAAGTTTGAGAGAAATTGGGACCCAGACTCTTTATTTTTTGTTTTCAGATTCACAAACCAGAATGCAACAATGCAGCAGCAGCAGCTGATTCAACCTCTACAGCAGAGCTCCGCAGCTCAGGGGCCGGTGCAACTGCGATGTAAGAGCTCACAAAGCTCTGCAGACCGCCTGAGCCAGTCCAAGTCCATGGTGCTGTACAAGTCTGACCTTTCTCAGAATTTTGTATGTACACAACAAACAACCCAAAGCATTTTTTTTTTTACTTTTACAAAACAAACATCATTTCTACTATAGATAATGTTTAAAAACACTTAATGAGGTAAATATTGGGAATTGTTACCAAGGATGGCTGACTCAAAAAACCTTCAGAATCCTAGGTGATTTTTACATTGTGTTAGGACATTTTACATTTCATATACAAAACTGAAAATGTTTTCACTGTGTGTGTTTCTGCACGTAGTTCAAAGGTGATGAGCTAAACGTGGCTAAAATCTTTGAAAGTGGTAAGAAACAGAAGAAGAACTGGACTTCAATGTGGACTGTGCTGAACTCAGACCAGCTGCTGTTTTACAAAGACAGACCAGAAGAAAGTGGTATGAAAGTGGTATGAAAGAAATTTTTACTCCTCTTTCTCTTTCTCTCTCAAAAGTGTCCATGTTTGCAAGTGGCTGGAGCTACTGATGCTACATCAGTCTCACTGATGAAATGACTAACATTTCTTGTGATTTTTTTTTCCCACCATATCACCAGACAGGCTCCATACTTATACTTCAGAATACCCAGTATTTATATTCCCGCCATTGCTCTCAATTTGAGGGTCACATTTCTACCAACTACTTATGATAACCATTTTTTTTTTACATGAAAGTGTCAAAACGTTGACGTAATAAATGTCAGTTCTTACAATCATGTCATCTTGTATCCAACCCCAGAAAGGCAATCCAGAAATATTTATTATTTTAACATTCTTAATAACTCCATCAATTTCTGATACCCGTATCAGAAAGTATGTGACGCAACTGTATTACTTCTACCTTTTAATCTATTAATTTTTTTCCTATGTCCAAACTCTCTGTGTTCAGAAAGCAGGAGGTAAGGCAGACGTGGTTCAGCTGTGTGGAAGTGTTATTGAATGGACAAAAGAGAAGTCTAGCAGGAAAAATGTCATCCAGGTATTTCTTTTTACAATGAAGTTGTTTCTCTTACTCCTTTTTGAACCTGACTTAATTCAAGATTTGTCTGTTTACAACAGATCACAACAAACACAGGAAGCAAATACCTATTACAGGCTGACAGTTACTCCACAGCCAGCAAATGGTATGACGCCGTCAGA
Organism: Trinectes maculatus; assembly: GCA_016785345.1. Classification (NCBI taxonomy): domain Eukaryota; kingdom Metazoa; phylum Chordata; class Actinopteri; order Pleuronectiformes; family Achiridae; genus Trinectes; species Trinectes maculatus. The sequence goes on along the minus strand of JAFBJQ010006760.1, from coordinate 378,805 downwards.
AAGGTCACCGACTCTTCAGTAAGAACTCAACTTTCTTTTTACCTGATTATTAGAAAGAAAGAAAGAAAGAAAGAAAGAAAGAAAGAAAGAAACCTTACCTCTATTATCAACAAGTGCCTCGATGAGGTTTGATTGTTTGAGTCACAACAACTATTAGTTGGTTCAATAAAAGTTTCTTGTGGCTGATTTTAACTTTCTGTTTAGACTATAGCAGATGGAGGTTTCCCATTTAGGAGGTCAAATAGTACAGAATACCTGTCCAGACACAGTTCCCTCCCTGGCTACGGATCATCCTCCCCCAGTACCAAACAACACAGACGCTCCATCAGTAAGTACATTTTATCAATATTATCATCATTAGGCATTGACCATATTAAGAGCCAAGATAAAATACAGTGAATATTGGACCTAATCATAAACAATGTCTATCTGACAAATGTTTTCTTTAAATGCTGGTCACTGAAATACTTCAGGAAAACAGTCATGTTACAAACCATAAATAAATTCACAGTCTGTGCTGACTTGCTTTGAATCTTCATGTTTTTGTAGATATGTTCAGCAGCTCCAAACTGAAACACAGTACCTCAGACAGCAGTGACAAGAATGGGGTGAAGAACAGACTGAAAAAGTTCATCACCAGACGTCCTTCCATGAAGACGTTACAGGATAAAGGCCTCATCAAAGGTTTCTGCCTTTTCTCATCAACATAATTAACAATTTGTTTTAACTCATGTAGCTTCAACATAACCCTTTCTCTCTGTCTCATTAGGTCCCAGTGATTAAATTATTATAAAATTATTATCATCATCATGTGGGTCTTTGATAAAACTGTGATGGGTTTTTTATATATATATATATATATAAAAATCTATGACCACCAGCTACCTAAATAATGACTAAAAGTAAGTCTTTGAGAATGGGTTTTTCAAGGCAGGTGGCGCATTAGACCAGCGGCCACTTCACGTTTGATGTGGTTATTTCTCAGTAGGTCTACACAGGGTACGGTAGTGGTGGGTAACGGCCCACCACTAATATATATATATATATATATATATATATATATATGTGTATATTACTGTGAAATTCTGATGTGTAATGTTTAAAAGGCAACAAAAACTAGTGTTGAATAGTTTTGTTAAAGTTTCAATGTCCTGCTCAGATCGTGTGTTTGGATGTCATCTGTCAACTCTCTGTGGACGTGAAGGAACGACCGTCCCAAAGTTTGTGCAGATCTGTTTGGAAGAAGTCAATAAACGAGGTACTTTCAGAATGAGTCGCCAATGAAATTCAAAACACTTGGCACAGGAAAAGAAAAAGAAAATGATGCAGCTCAGTTTATTGTTTCATGTGGGTTGGCAAACAACTATAAGGTGAATTACCACCAAATCACATTACAGTACATGGCACTACATAACACCACAATGTCATAAACCACAGATTTAAGAAATTATCGTTTAATAGTAGTATCCTTTCTGTCTCTCTAGACCCTTGTTGAGCCCAATAAACCAGCAAAAGTAAATATGCATAGAAATAGTGTATTTGAATCCATTAGGCTACACGTAGATCCAGAACCCAGGGTAGAAAAGGTCCCTAGTGCCGCCTTTCTGATTATAACAGGTGAAAATTGTTTGTCAAATGCCATTAAACAACAGCAGAAGACAGATACACTATGAACAGCTTGTATTTTGTGTTATTTCACCAATAAATGTTGTGTATTATAACTGATTGTATGCAGGTCTGGAAGTTGATGGGATCTATAGAGTCTGTGGAAACTTGGCCACAATCCAGAAACTTCGCTTCATTGTCGACCAAGGTTGGATTTGAACAAACCTATTCTTATATTGTTTTGCTGTACCAGTTTAAATACTGCCTCCTAGTTTTTAAACAACTTACTGATGTATACTGAACTATACATATAGGATATGATTCGCACTACTTCTGTCTCAATGAACAGATTGCTATAGTAAAGTTTATATGCATTAATGTGAGCATTAAATTAACTCTTTTCTGTTCCGGTCTGTACCCTCAGAGGAGGACCTTGACCTGCACCACAGTCAGTGGGAGGACATCCATGTCATTACAGGAGCTCTGAAGATGTTTTTCCGTGAACTGCCAGAGCCTCTATTACCCTTCAGGTTCTTTCAATCATTTGTGGAGGCCATCAGTGAGTAAAAAGTCACAACAAAATTAATATATTACCTTGACGTCTGTGGGTCAGTAGGGAATTGAACCAATGGTCAACGTTAGGAGTAGTACTTCAGTGACTTCAGAAACTAACCACCATATCCTGAAGTTTCTGAGACCATATCCAGGGTCTCTTATAAAGTTTAGTGACATTGTAGCAGCACTGTTCTCAGTGACAAGCCAGATGATATTCACCCTGAAATGCAAAAAAAAAAAATATTGTTGGTCTGTGTGTGTTGATGACTTTAATATTGCAAGCATTAGAGTAGTGGAAGGCAAGGAGAACAAGGTGCACCAATTTAAAAATTATACTATACAAACATTACTCTCTGATACAGGAAACATTTCACATTGTGATATCTTACACGTGTTAAGGGAACACAAATTATACACGCATTGAACAAATTGCATATAAACTACCACTTTTTCATACAGTACCCTCATTACCTAGCTGCTTCTGTCGTGCCTCTGAATAGAGATCAAAGATTCCAAACACAAAATTCAGGCTGTGAAGAAACTGATCAAGCAGCTGCCCAAACCCAACCAGGACACAATGAAGCTGCTCTTCATTCACTTGCACAGGTATGGCCAGCATTCACTCAAACGGTTACTATACGAGAACTGAATCCAAAATGCAGAACACAGAAAAGCAGACTGAGGCTGAATTGAGAACTTTGAAGCAAAGAGTTAGGAGTAGTTTTTTTGGAGGAGAAGAGCAGGCTGCAGTGATAGTTGAGGATGAGCTGGAGCAGTAGACAAGCTGCACATGGCAGAAAGAGTGACTGGATAGAGACCTGAAGTACCAAGGAAACAAGGTAAGTGTCCTTCCAGGTAATCAAAAACTCAGAAACGGTAGCATAGGCAGGCCAAACACACACACATACATACATACATACACCACATATGGTAAATAGACTGAACAACCTGGTGATGAGTGGGGAAGAGGACCAGAGTTTATACTGCCAGCGATGATTGACAGATAGATCTCTGCTGTGCAGACTGTGGTGATTAGGAAGCCACGCCCAGCTGGAGACACAAACACAGACAAACACACACAGCCACAAGAGACAGAGAGATAGAGAGACAAGACACAGGAAGAGGACTCCCTCATCTTAATACAGACTTTATTTCTCAAAAAAGTTAGCGATAAAATTCATGTTTAAATTTACTTGTAGCCTGTGTGCAATTACATAAAGCTGATCTCTTTAATATTTTGTCATGCTGTATCCTCCGAGGACCTGGCCATGGACTTTTATTCACATATGTGGACACCACATTTTCATGCACATGTTTCAAGATTTTCAAGAAACCCAATCAAATGCTGCTGTCATCTAAAGAGGACATCCTGGGCCTTCTAGGGGCAGGCTGGCATGCTAGGAACTCCCTTTTTAAAATAACAAAATAATAAAATAGTAATAAATAATGAGCAATAAATTTCATGTCTCAATAGTGAGATGTTTCTTTGACCCCAAGGAGGTAGCAAATTCTTCTTGGGTCCCAGGAGGGTATTTTGGTTTGTTATTGTTTCTATGAGATTTGCAAAGCTTTTGCAATTTGATGTTGAGGAACATTGTTTTTAAAGCATTCTACAAGCACTCTTTCACAGATTGAAGAGCCTCGGCCCATCTTTACTTCAGAGACGCTCTGCCTCTCTAAGACATTTGGCCCCATGCCAACTTTTCTGGCATCAAATTTGAAATTAGCTCATTCTGTGCATAAAATAGTAAAAGTTCTCAGTTTACACATTTGTTATGTTCTCTGTGTTATCTTGTGAATGTAATATTGGTTCGTGTGATTCGAAAGTCTTTTAGTTTTTATTTTATTAAAATTTAAAACACATTGCAACTTTTCCGAAATTCGGGTTGTAGATTCTTGACTATACTCTTGCTCCTTTTGATCTTTTTCAGAGTTCTGGACTTTTCCAATAAAAACCTGATGTCAACTCAGGGCATTGGTATTGTTTTTGGTCCAACACTTATGTGGCCTGAGCTGGATGCAGGAAACATAGCAGTCAACATGGCCTACCAGAACCAGATTGTGGAGCTGGTTCTCGTCGAGACCCAAGAGATCTTTGACCTGGATAAGATGTAAAAGATCCTGTGGTGGTTCTGATCATCTGTTGGACTCACATTTACAAATACAAGCTTAAAAATGACTTGTTTACTTGTTATGACATGTTAATATTTTAAAAGAAAATAGGAACAACACCTGGCTCGGGCTGAACTATAAATAAAATAGATAAATAAATATTGTGAAGATTTTGAAGATTATTTGCTCAAAAGCCAGCAATATAATAAAACAATTATAACTGTTAAAAAAACAGTACCCCAAAAAGAATGTAGAAAATGATAAGACAACAAAAAATTCTGGTAAGTAAAAGTAGATAATAGGTACATAATAAGTAATAAGTAGATGAATATGTATGAGGAATAGTAATATTAGGCCCATTAACTATGTACTTAAGACATTACCTATAAATATTACAAATGTTGTTCATATTGAGGAGATACTAATTCTACAGGACTAGTGGTGATGACAGAAGACTGTTTAATGATCATGGTAATCAATTTGCTTATCTACTGACAACTGCTAATTCTTTGTGCATTATTAACCAGAGTGGACAAATGATTAAAATCATTTCAGATCACATAGTTTTTCTTTTTCGTTTGTATCGATTCTACATACAACAGTAAATCATTAGCAGTAACAAAGTTCTCAGTCAAAATACATTGTTTTTATTAGGGACTTGGACATTTTCATGATATATGTTTATACGTCCAAAGCATGAAAAACACCAAATATGAAACATAATGCCAATTTAACCAATTCATTTAATGATAATGACCTGATTTCCTACACTCAATTTCATCTACCTTCCCTTCATTAATATTTGTCATTGTCATGAAAAAAAACCTGATTGGTCAGTTTTCTACACATCAACAGATACTAAATGTTTTCTAATTAGTAGTTTAGGAGCAGCTGAGACACTTATATAACATACATATAATAATAACACCAACAACTATGACAACACCACCAACAAAAAAAAGAATACATTAGTGCCAGTGCCAAGTATGATTGCAGCGAGGTGGAAACAGGCTAAATACTAGACAAACCGGGTGATATACAACAGCTGGAAGAAATGCACCAGTTTAACAACACTTAAAGCCTACACACACGCTCACAACGCTGCTGCTTCTCCCACTTTACTTTTCTTTATGTTTGTGACCCAGCGAGTTAATTACATCACAGCTTTAGCAAAAGTCTCAATGACCCACTCATGGTCTCAGATTAAGGATTTATCTCTGTTCTGGCTCTGCTAGATTGAAGTGCAGCTTTTGACACTGCTGACGACCACATCCTTCTTCAGAGACTGGAACACTGAACTGCACCTGGATTCAACACTACGACTCGACCATTACTAAATTAATTAACACCAATTCACTTGTATAATTCTGCAAACATAACAGACAGTTATACGGTGGCTTAGCGCTCTGCTTTCTCTCTGTGTGTCTTTATGTACAATACTGTTAATATGTTAATGTGCTGTGTACTTTTGACTCCCTGAGGTTTATGTGTTTCCCCTTTTAAAAGGGTCAGTTTTTCTTCACCTTGCGGAGGTTGTAGGTCAGAGGTGAGAGGATGTTTCACCGTGTACAGATTGTAAAGTCCCCACACACACACATACATATATACTGTATATGTATACATATGAACTCTGACAGCAAAATTATATTTAACCGGACAACAAAATGACATTCAACATCATCTACATTCACGTCACTGTCATATGTTCTTTAACATGTTGAATCTTTAACACTAAAAACTAACTGAGACTCAAATAGAAATCACTCTGTCTGACAGAAGAAAAGACAGAATAAAGCACGTTTTGGCTGTTAGGTTGGTCACCCGTAGAAATGAGCTGTCTGATTCCAGTAAAGGAAGAATGGCAGGAATTCAAATTCTCAATCAAAAAGCCCAGAGAAAAAGAAACAGATCCAGGTCTCTACTGCCTGTGGCAAGAGAAAGTGATAAATCTTTTATTAAGTGTATATGGTGTGGTCATCATGTGGTTTATGTGGCGTATGTTGTTGTGGCTATTATGGTTGCTGCTGTGGAAGTATCTTACCTTGAGTCTACTTGATATGGCTGTGATGGGGCTGATGTGGTGGTTGCTGTCGGGGGGAGTGATGGCGTGGACTAGACGTTGCCCCCCCTCCTCTGACAGTCAGTCTGATGGATTGAGATGATAATAGCTGCTGATGTCCGGCTCTGACTGGCTTGGCTGAATAGACACAGGTCAGATGTGAATAAGCAAATAAATAAATCTAGTTCCCACTCCTGCTCTTTTATTGTGAAATTTCCCCACTGTGGGACTAATAAAGGAATATCTTATCTTATCTTAATGAAGGAAACTACTAAATTTTTAAATACTTTTTCTGTAGCACTCACCTCATGACAAACATTGTGCTGTAGGAAGATCTGGCTCATCAGAATAGTTAGTTTACTGTGTGAAACATTTCCTCACCTATCTGAACAGAGGTTCCTCTTCTGGAGACATTTTTAGAGTGGACAGCTTCCTTGATGCGGTCCACTTCCTGTTGGTATCGTTTACGGTCTCTCACTGCTGACTCCTTGGCGTCCCTCAGGGTGCCTTCCAGAGATTTCACACGCTCTGTTGTGGCCCGCAAGCGTTTTTCCAGCTTCGGCAGCTCACAGCGAAGCTCTGCATTGTCCCGCACCAGCTGCAGGAATCGAAGGGTTAACTTTACTGAAGGTTTTCAGTTTGATTATCAGATGTGTGAATCTCTACACCACACAGATTCAGTGAATTTATCAGTCACACTGATGTTAAACATAGAAAACATATTGATATTCTGCTGATTTAACCAAGATCATTTTTATCTGTAATAAAATATTTAATATAATTTACCTCCTCCAACTAGTCATATACAGGGGGTCCTCGTGTTACGACGGTCGCGAGTTACGTCGTTTTCGTGGTTACGACACATCTCCCGTGAACTTCCTTGTTTCGGCTTAAGCGGTTTGCCCCGTAAATACGTACAGACTTCGCACGGGAACTAGTTGGTGCCGGCTCTCCAACACCTCCACAGATAGGCTACTCTGCCTTGTGTTTACTGATGTGAAGAGGGACAAAAGGCAATTCACCACAGCAAACTCTTATTGTAGGGTGGTGTTATAGCAACATCTAGTGGCACAACTTTGTAACTACCTTGCCTATGAATGTATGTTCCGACTTACGTCGAAATTCGGTTACAACACATTCTCAGGAACGGATCTCCGTCGTAACTCGAGGACCCCCTGTATTCCCCTTCTCTTAATGAGACCTGGTGTAGTATTACGACAAGAAAAGTGTTTTTGTAGAACATCATATTATTTGAGAAGCTGACTTTGGATCCATTTAAATATCATCTGTACATAATTTTATTCGTAACTTAATCTTCTTCCCTCAACATATTTTGCAGGTAGATATCAGAAGGATGACAAAACATAAAAACAATCAACATAAAGTGGAAGTGGAAGAACTTGAATATAATTATATTAAATCCATTTTGTCATTTCAAATTCTAGGTCATGTTTACATGAATACCCCCGACTGGCGTATTCTTCATGGTAATGGTATCCAAACCTCATGAGTTTTATAGTATTGAAAGTTGTCCATTATGAATTGCTGTGCTCAATAATGTTGTAGTTGTTGATTTTGAAAAAGGGTTTTGTTTAAAAAGGACAATGGATGGATATCTGGTATAACCTGTGGATTAAAGAGTATAAAAGGTAACAGTGAACTCATGAACTTTCCCATTGTTTGAATCTCTCACCTGTTTGTGGACATGACCGAGCTGCTCCAGGTTGTTTTCTAAGAAGATTATTCTCTGTCTTTGAGCCAGACTGCCACCGGCCTCGTCGCTATCATGTTCTGAACTCTGTTTAGAGAAGAAACAGGAAATCCCCAATGATGATATTTAAATACTTAAAAATGCTTACCACATTGAAGTTGACAAGGTGCACCATGCAGACGCTAATGTAAGTGAACAGAAGCAGTTTATAAGTGTGTGTGCATCATCTGCTGGACATTAATCTCACACTGTTTAAGTTTATTAACAAAGCTGTATTTCATGACAAAAGGACATTGGTTTAATGATTAGACTTCCCTCAATGCTTTGCATAGCATGGACATAAAAAATGGGAACATTTGAACATTATGCAATACAGCTCAACTTAATGAAAGTTTAAGCAAAAACTAAACATTGAAACCGTCATGAAAGAGGCAGGATTGCTTGCATAGTTTTTGTTACTAACTGTTTCAAAAAGCTGACAACTATCTATGCACTTGTTTAGCATTACTAGAAAAATTGGAATGGTAAAACTAAATGGTACTGTCAGGGAAAGAGACAGAACCATGCTACACTGTTGACAAGACCTTAAAATTTCCTGAACAAAACATTACATTACGTTGTTTAGTTTAGACAGTGAAAAATGAGAAATCCAAAATCTAGTTGCAAAATGTTCAGCTATCTCACATTTTGGACTCGTGTGCCAATGTCGTGAATGAAGAGTTTACGAAGGTTAGTCAGCGTCTGCAGCTCTTTGGCCTGTTGGAAGAAAGACAGATATTCAGCTGGTCTCAGATCTGTCACAGATACACACACAGATGGAAGATAAAAATTTACCACTGTCTCCTCCAGACCCTTTAGTTCCTCTTTTGTCTCTTCTCTTTTGTCATTCAGGAACCTGAAACACACAGATGCACGGACTATAAAAAACCTGTCTCATGAGAGAAACTAAAACTGTGTCCAGTAAGATCTCATGTTGAAGAGTGGTCATTATCTAAATATGATGGAAAACAAGACTGAAATCTTAAATGTCTCTACATCTACTATTGCACCTACTCAAAAGTTTTACAAAACTTTAAAACATTTTATAAAATGTCCACTCAGGTTTAATGATGTGTAGATAAATTGTGGATAAAAGAAGATAGTTGGGAAAATGCGATCTGATGACAGCTTTATTTGACATACAGCACATTGTGTGTCACAGTGTTTTGTCTAAAGGCAGTAATAATAAAGTCTATGGTGAGCAAACAGAGATCAACTTACAGCAGTTTCTGGATTTTCTGGTCTTTCTTGTCATCCTCAGCTTTTAATTTGTCAAAGTCAGAGTGAATCTTCCTGTTCTCCAGCTGCAGAGCCTGATTCATACTAAAAACAACAAAATATTCAATCACACAGTATATATACACACACACACTTATATACACATGAGTACAATATCTTTACTATGACTAAGATGAACAAAAAACAGCACAGTAAAACTGAGTCATTTTGGTAAAAGTCAAAGTAAAGTTTTGTCTCAAATCGTTGTCATCTCCCCCTGATCCTCCAGCTGCCTGCCCCCTGAATACATTGTGAAAAAGCCTGTTCTCGGGAGACAACAAAGGGGCCGTAAAGGTCAAACAAACACTAGGGGCACAGGTGTGAGCACCAAATCAATAACAAACCAAGTTCCAGCTTAGTGTGCATGCACATATGGGGGTGATTGGCTGCAACAACCCATATGTGCACGTGCATTTACCAAAATTTCGGCATCTGGTTATGTTACAGTTTTATTTGTTATTGTTTGTTATTGTTTTGGGGGACAGGCAGCTAGAGGATCAGGGGGAGATGACTACGGTTAGAGGTAAAAATGACATGGCAGGATCACTCAGTGCAACTTTAACAGTGTTTAACAGTAAATTCTAAACCAGGAAGTTATAAAGTGTTGTGGCAATAAGCATTATATATATATATATATATATATGTATATGTGTGTGTGTGTGTGTGAGATATCAAATATAATAAATACAGAATGGACATATTTTAATATAACAATTATACCAGTTTATAATAATCAATAATTTCATACTCTTTGAGTTGGTCAATGTCTCTGTGTTTCTGCTCAATCTCATCTCGGAGTCGACCCAACTGTTTTTGATGAACTTCTCTGTGGTTCTCCATCTGTTCCTCTAGAGTTCTCTACACAACACAAATCAGCAACAGTTTAGTTAAACATTTCATGTTTCTATAAGTTAAGCATCAAGACGTTTAGCAATATGCTTAAGTTCATAGCTACACTGTCATGCTGTTTCAGTGTTATGGTTACAGTGGGTGATAGTGTTAGAGGTTCACAGTGTTGCAATAACACAGTGGTACTGTGTTATGGTGTTATATTGTTACAGTGTGAGTATTATAGTTTTACAGCATTAGTGTTTTTAGGATTTGTTTAGTATTTTGGCTGTGACTGTACTAAACAGAAATTGCACTTGAAGACCTAAAACTGATTCTTAATGCCATATTTCACAAATGCATGGGGTGTCCGAAAACTTTTTTCCACCACTGTAGTTTCAGTAGAACACTTCGCTGAAATACTCAGACATCAATCGGTAACAAATGATTTACCTTCATCTCTACTGCATCCTTTAGTCTGCTCATGTGTTCTTTCTCTTTGTCCATCACCATTCCCTCATGCATTTTACCTGAGGACACACAAGCACAAACACATCATTTCTAACAAAGGTTTAATGATACCACAGGAATCTTGTCGTCATTGACCCTGTAAATGGTGCTTGCTGCTGCAGGCTGCTTAAGTCAGTTAGAGAACAGTGTCACCCTATAACCTTGGCAACATCTGACCTTGTGCATGGAGTTTGGCAATCTCCTCCATTAGAGAATCCTGACTCTCCTCTAGCTGCCTCTTCTTCTGCTCCACCTTGTGAAGGTCACTGGTCAGTGACAATATCTTTGCCTGGAGCTGCACAAACAGCAACACCAAAAACATAAACAATTACATTTCACAAAAATTGTACAGTCAGTATAATGGTAACATACTGTAATGAAAATAATTATGCACAGTATATTGATATAGAATGGATAATTTTATAGATTCATTTATATTTGAATAATTTCCTGTTCTAACACAATGATATAGATCTTCCTTTACCTTTGATATGTGCCACAGATGTGTTGAGTTCTGTTGGCTGTGAGAGAGGAAGCAAAATCTTTGAAGTGTTCCTTTACTTTTCCTACCTGTGAGACAAGCAGCTGAAGCGTGTTAAGCTCCTTCTCACTGGCCTCCATCCTGCAGGTGGTCTCCATCAGGTTAACTTCCAAGTGTTTGCAACGGTTCACCAGAGACTTTACCTCAGACTTCATCTTACTGATGTAGAGACGAGCTGTGGTGAACTCCTCCTCTAAGCTTCCCATGGTTCCGCTAGTCTCCGTTGTCTGCAGAGACTGGGTCAGTGAACACAGAGCTGACTTTATGTAGAATGAGTCTGACTTTATATAGAATAAGTCCGTATAGTTTATCTGAGCTGAACATTTTTGTTTTAAAGGCTCAAACTGAGCCACTGATTTAGAGGCTGTCTGCTTAAATTCATGTCCTAATAACCAAAAGAAAAATAAACTTAAATGACCAGTTGATTTGAAGAAATTAAATGATCAAACAGTTGATTTAGTCATTTTTCAAACCTCTGCATCTACAATGTGATATAGCTCTTTGTCACTAACAAAAAGCATTCACATGTTATAGATTAAATCTTAGATGCACAAAATCTCCCCCCAAAACTGCCTCTTGCTCAGTGTCAGGTGGGATTGTCTCAAACGTCTCCCATGCCCCTCAGAGGATGAGCAGTAAAAACTATAGCCGGATAGAATATAGGTTATTGAATGTATACTGATTAAAAAAAGGATTTAGTGTATGACAGTGAGTGTGAGTGCTATTGAAAAAACGACAACAACAACCCAATCTTTTTTTGAGCTATTCATTATTTCTGGGACAAATAATCCAACTTGAATGTGTCATTATTGAAGCTGCCATTGACATTTTTATTATTGTTTGACATTTTATGAACCAATCAAATAAACGAGAAGGTAATAAATATACAGTAACAAGTAAAGGTGTTATTATAGGGTTTAATATTTGTTTCTATAGTAACAAACATACTTCACTCTTTGCATCATTGTCCTTGTAAGACACAACCTCACACTGAGTAAGAAAAAGAACAGTGGAAGAGATTTGAGACTTACGGCTTTGAGGTCCCTGGTGCCAAGGACACTGCCAACATCCGTGAGGTCTCTGAGCAACAGACTGAGGATCTCTGCTGATCTTTTTTTATTATGAGCACTGAGATCCTGCAGAGTGGAAAACTCCCTCTGAATTACCTCCAGTCTCACCTAGAAAAACAGGAGAATGGGAGCTGATCTTTACACTCGCAGGAGGAGTTTAAACATTCTCTTTTCCACTATCCTAACTTTGTATCCTTTGTGTATACTAACAGTTTTGTGTGCAAGCTCCTCATTCAACCGTTTGTTACAGTGGTTCTTGTCCTCCAACTCCTGGCTCTTGTGGTCATAGTTGACAGCAAGCTCCTCCAGTGCCTGTAGCACCTCCTTCACCTCCTCTTTGGCTGAATCACTGTCCCTCTGAAGCCGGGACAGCTCCTCCTGCAGACGCACGTAGTCCTGGCTGTTTGAAGTCAGCAGCTAGAGGAGTGCAGCGTTATCAAGAAATGGAAGTAGAACCGTTTGATTGATGGATGGGTGGGTGGGACAATCTGTATGTCAAACTTACCTCATCCTGATCAACAAGCTGCTGTTTGAGTTTCTCTGCAGTCTGACTGTGTTGATTGATCTCATCATCCTGAAACATGAATAAGCAAATGTTAATGCTCTCCAGATTTGAACCGAGCCTAATCTAATTAGTTTTAGCCACTTTAGTAGAGAATCACCTTTTCATCCAGCTGTTGGTACAGGTCAGTGATGAGCGCCTCATATTGTGTCTTCTCCTCACCAGACAGAGAGGCAGAAGACGGGGCCAAACTGTCCATCACCACTGTCATCTCACTGCTGCTCTTCTTGGTTCTGTTGCTCAGCTGCTCCTCCACAGGTACAGACTCACCTGAGGAAAGGTTTGACTTTATCCATCCTGTAATTTTTTTTTAATTCCCTCAAATGTCATTCATTCATTCAGGCCCCCTTTTTAAAAATGGAAACCAGCATTAGGAATTATAACAAACTATCATCATCATCATTCCTAGTGTGACAGTCCTGGTAACACATGTGTGCAGAATGAATGAACCTTAACTGCTTCTTTAACTTTCTTATCAGATATGTCAATGTGAGTGCAGATTCCGTGTAAATGGCCTTTTAACATGTATGTGAGATTTGTTATGTGCACCTTTCCTCCAACGTTTCAACTCATTTTCCAGTTTCTGGATCATTACGTTCAGACTCCTGCTCTTCTCTTTTTCTTTCTCGTACTTCTTCTTCCATTCTTCAGCAGTGAGCTCCAGGTTCACAGACACTGTGTTCTTTATGGTTTTAGCTCTGAAACAGAGAAAAAACACAGTATGTTGGTACATCAAAAACTCAGCCTATTCCTGTTTGATTCAAGTTGATAGTGAGAGAAAACTAAACATGTACATGTTTTCTGGGATTTAAGGCATGAAGTCAGAAACACTGCTGCGTTACTGAAACAGATTTGTCCTTTTCTGACCTCACAAACTTTGTGACAGGTGGGGGAATCCTAAAATTCTGTGTTGTGGTGCAGTAGGAGAAAATTATGAAAATTATAGCTATATAGCTATAAATAACTATAATTATTAACTATATTTGCTTTATTTTTGACCCATTGATACTATGACACTGAATTTTACTATCCACATAATCAGGAAGTGGGCATAAGAGTTAACTGATAAGCAGTCATGGATTCGGCTGAAGTGGCAAAATATTATGTATAAAGTATGAGAGGTGATGATATTCTACATTACAGTATTTCATAAAACAGTCAATCAAAACTGTTACATAACATTAACTGAACTGATAAATGAACAGATGAATGAATGAACAGAAATCTATGTAATGTATGTTTTTGTCATTTCACTGCACACATGAACCATATTCTACTTCCCAAATGTTCTGATTTCCAATGCAAAATGATTGTTTGATGTATCAAGTGATTTACTAAGCCGTAGTCTTACGTGTTCTGGTTTATCAATACTTTCATGCAGCATGATCAATTATCTATTTAGAGTACTTGTGCTCTGCTTAAGTAGTTACATTTTGATTTAAATTTAAAATATGTTAGACATAATTATAGATACAAAAGTCTTTTGTTGTCTTCTGGCACCAAACTCTGACACTGAATTCTTTGTTAAAACACCATCTTGAGGCAGTGGTTTCACAAACATTTTGATAAGAAATGGGTGTTGATGTTGATGTCGAGTACCTCTGTCCAAACATGAGAGTGGATTTGGTTTCTGTCTCATTGTAAACAGACGGTGAGCAACAGATGATAATGGTTGTTCGACAGTTTCCTCCTAAAGAGTCCTGAAGGATTCGGGTCATCTTACTGTCTCTGTATGGGACATGGGTTTTCTACAGAAAACAGGTAACACAAACACACAAACACACAGACAACATGAGATATCATGCCTCTGTTTAGAGACCGATTTCATTCAATTAAAAGTCAAATTGACAATGCTTTTAACAAAGGATCATTCAGTGTAATTTATCAAGGCAACTGAAGGCAATTCAGTTGCCTCAGGTGCTTTCTACAAATAACATGACAAATTGTAAAAGCAATATAAGACAATACAGAACACAAGCATTTACTAAGAATTTAAAGCATAACAAAAATAGTAGAAGTGAGCAATGCATAATATTTGATTTAACAAAAAAGCCCATTATAAGCATAAAAATCTGACATACTGTCCTATCAAAATAAAAGACAAACCTTTCACAGGTCATCACTAAAACATAGATTGGCAATCATTGTCTGGTAATTAAACTGAGATACAATAACAGTTGGCATGTGGCAATAGAGGGTTAAAAATCTCCAGTTCTCTATAAGTTCATTATCCAGATATTTGGAAAACAAAAACTAAACACTACTTCTCATGTTTAGTTTTGACAGAAAGTTGACCCATCACAGATGACCTACGGTTCTGAAGGGTTCATAATATTGCAGCAGAGCAGAGAAGTATTTTCTTCCACACTTTATAAACCAGTTTGTCCTACTAAGTCATTTAAGCCTCAATAAAGTATTCTGATTCTGATATGTTTTAAGGTGCTAGCAACTTGATGGTAAAGACCTGTGAAGACATGAAACATAAAAACTCACCGTCCCTTCACTCAGAGCAGCAATGACGTTCCCCAGAGCAGACAGGGACTTGTTGATGTTCTTAGCTTCATCCAAAACTGAGCCTTCTGCTCCCGTTTTACTCACCTACAGAACATCAGTATTATTCTCAAAGTATCAGTGAATACTGATAATAATAATAATACTGATATTATTATTATTATTATGAAATGACACCTTCTCGCTGCCTGCCAGGTCGACTAGGTAAAGTTTCCCAGACAGTTTCATTTCCGTCTCCATGTTCTCCTGCTTAATGTTGATCAGAAAAATACTGTGACTGCGTGAGCTATGCTCGTTCATGTCTGCAGGAGGGAAAAACATGTAAAGTCAACCATAGTGCACACAGACAATCCACATTATCCTTTGTCCTCTTGAGCAGAACTTGCAAAACTAAAGATCAGGAGCCAGTGGGAGTGACCTACAAGAGAATGTTGAGAAAGACATTCTCCCTGAACATTTGACACGGTTGATAAAAAACGTTTGTTACAAGTTATAGCTTTTAGCAAAGATTAGTTTCACTTAAAAATTAAATAAAATTCCCCTGTGAAGACTAAGCTTCTTTCATGCTGTGAATATAGAAACACACAAACACACACATATACATTCTAGTATATATTTGTCAAGACATTCATTGACATAATGCATTCCATAGCTCTTTCCCTCTAACCGTTAGGTCTCTAACCATTAAGCTACCACTTCCCCTGTGCTACCATTTATGAGACAACCCTGAAATCTCTCATCAGCCCAATAGCATAGAAGCAGCCTCTTGAATGAAGTGGAACATCCTCTGAAACTCAAGCTAGTCCAAAAACGTACTCGAGTACTCCTGAAGATGTAACAGCAACGGTATGGTTACTTACTCGTTACAGCAACGTGTCTGTTTGCTTTTCCCTCGTCAATGACATCCATCACTTCATCAGGACTAGAAACAAAACGCTCTGTACAGCCCTGGTTAAGTACATTACAAAAGTATAGTTAGTATAGTAGTTAGTATATAATGCAGCGCTAACACTATAGTACCAAACACTGTGGTACTGTCCACAGTCCATATTTTGGTAATCAGATACCTTCACAAAGGGAACCCTGTTCTTGTCCTCGTGGACAGCCAAGTTTGTCTTTGACACTAAAACAAAATCATGAGTGAGCAGGTTGTTTTTTCCAACAGAAAAGATCTTTATATAGAATAACTATAAACATGTTGAAACTTTACCGTCAAGCAAGTCTCTGATTTTATCCAGATAGATTTCAAAATATGACACCTGCAGAGAAATGTGTGACTTTCAACATGTAGAGAACACACATGAACACAAAGTCTGCACATTACATTCAAAACACAAACCAAAAAAGGGCCTGAATAGTCTCTGATGTATGTTTTCACGAAAGTGAAGTTAGTTTTTCTTTTAACAATGACAGAAAAAAAATGTCTTTAGGGTATTAATATTATAATAAGTATTTTCTTCTGTGTTTTAAACCAAAATATATCACACTCTGTATAAAATAAGCACTTTCCATCTGCAATTAAAAATGATTAGTCCTTTGATCAGTACTTTAATTACAGCAGTAGGTAGGTAGGTGAACGGTAGAGATCACAGATCAGATTAAAAGTTTTATTTACATGCTGTGGATGTAAAATGAGAACTAACGGAGGCCACAAGACCTGATCTGATTTTTAGATTTATGAATAAAAAAGAGCTAAATTCATTATGTCAGTGGTTTTCAGGGGCGGGGCAAACTGAAATTACATTAATACATTAAACAGATATTAATGGGGGAAGACTTTAAAATAAAAACAATAGATGGTAGTCCAATATCACTGAATAAAATAAGACTTTATGAGTAAATACAGTTACAGAACTGACGATGTCATCAGTGACATCACCTTGATGTGGAACTCCAGGTTTTCCTCCATTGAGTAGATGTGGTCAAAGATGTCTCTAGCAATACGAGGGATAATTCCCATTAGATGTGGGTCATGCAGATTCCCCTGAAAAGTGAATTACTGTATTTACATTTATTCATGACCGAACATAAATGAAACATATTTAAAATAAAAAGTATTTTGTCCTAATTGTATACATTTATTATTAAAATTTTATATTATTTGACATTTAGAATAAATACAATACAAAATGTTCCAATAAACTACCAGGTTGAACTGACCTCCATGGTGTGAGTCTTTCCTGAAGATGTCTGACCGTATGCAAAGATTGTCCCGTTATATCCCCCCAACACATCTGTCAACAACATACCACAATCACACAAAAGCAAAATACTTTCACATCTTTTCAGTTCTGTTTTATCCATAGAAAAATAATGTATTGATCCAAAGATATAAAACAAGACACACACAGACATAGACAGAGAGACACAGACGGAGACAAACAGACACAGACAGAGAGACACAGACAAACAGACACAGACAGAGAGACAGACAAACAAACAAAGACAGACAGACACAGACAGAGACACACAGACATGTAAACCGAGACAGACAGAGAGACACAGACAAACAGACACAGACAGAGACGCAGAGAGACACAGACAGATACAGACACAGACAAACAGACGCAGAGAGACACAGACAAACAGACGCAGAGAGAGACAGACAAACAGAGGCAGAGAGACACAGACAGATACAGACACAGACAAACAGACGCAGAGAGACACAGACAAACAGACGCAGAGAGACACAGACAAACAGACGCAGAGAGAGACAGACAAACAGACGCAGAGAGACACAGACAGATACAGACACAGACAAAGAGACACAGACAAACAGACGCAGAGAGACACAGACAAACAGACGCAGAGAGAGACAGACAAACAGACACAGGGAGACACAGACAGACAGACTCAGAGAGACACAGACAGACACAGCCACAGACAGAGAGACACAGACAAACAGACGCAGAGAGACACAGACAGAGAGACACAGCCAGAGAGACACAGACAGATAATTGGTTGAACTGACCTCTGATGATCTGTTTGGCACAGGTGTCATACACCTGAACCTGTTCAGTGTGTGGAGCAAGGACTCTGTCAAACACGTATGGCTTCCCCTTAAATACAGGAAATAAACTATCAAGAGAATTCAGAGGGTGGTGGCAACTCACAAGTGTTGTTATGCAATGTCACATAATGTATTATAATGTATTTATAATGTGATTTGATGCTAGTGAAACTAAAAGTTGTAAATCAGTTTGTACAGGCCATATTCACAAATCACAATTTGCCAACGACAACTCAGAATCAAGTTTTTGAAATGGGAGCATGTTTATCAGAAACAATATTAGGCCAGAAACAGAGACCAGAGGAACTCTGTAATTAAATTGTATGCTATTAGATGGCTAATTGTTCATTGGCACAAATATTGGATAAATAAAAACTGAACCAATTAGATATAACAGCCTCTAGAGAAGGATGTGATTGCTAATGGTGCCGCAAGTTGCACTAAGATCTAGCAGGACTGGGGCAGAAATATATTCTCTATCTGAGACAAGATGGTCATTTGTGATAATTTATACTGAAATTAGCTGCTCATCATAAGTCTACATTACTACTGATAAGATGATCAATGAAAGTCTGGAGCAGAGGATTGCGACATTTCTTCCCACTACATATAACCACAAAACGTCCCTGTGTTAAGAACAGGAGGAACTTAAATAAATAATTTTACTATTCGTGATCTCAGGTTTGTTTTACTCAGTTCCACTCTGATGCCGGTCACCGTGGTAACTGTATCATACAGGGAGATGACAGCACCAAGCAGATGGAAGAGAGATGATACCTACTGCTGCACAACACGCACACAGGGACACACGCACACACACACACACTTTGGTGTTGACTCGGTCAACTGACGTTTTTCTATCAAACCATAAAAGCATTTTATGTTAATCTACATTTTGCTGAATTTTTTGTTAATTTGACAGTAAACGGGGTTAGGGTATATATACCGGTACCCTGTATACCCACACATCAGTTTCAGGGAGAACCTGTTTATGTGTTGTCAACTATGAGGGACTTTATGAAGGGAATGTTATTGTTTGCTTTGAGACATCAGTGGGGTGTACATGTTGGGGTTGGCACATATCCCTGTGAGCATCTTCATATTAATACAAATTAGGCTCCAGAATCGGGCTTTGGAGGTCGTCAGTTCGAATCCCAGCTCGGATTGGCCAAAAACCGGGAAAAGATGCCACCATCTGTCCACTGCCGTCCACCACCTTGTGCCCCTGAGCAAGGCCCTTAACCCCCCCCCAAATTCGCTCCCTGGGCGCTCCTCCAGGGGGAAGCCCACTGCTCCGCATGTGCATGCTGTGTTGTGTACTGACTGTATTGTATTGAAAAACATGTTCTGTACTAATATGGAGAGAATTAATTTCCCCATCTGTGTGGGACTGTTAAAGGTGTTTCTTCTTCCTAATACTCACAGGGATTTTTGAAATGACTGATAATTATGCACTGATCATAACAATCAACGCATAATTCCCAGTGTGACCGATCTGTGAGGATGTGGTAACTGTGGTGTTCTGTAGAAAAGGAAAAGAATAAAAAGATAATCTGAGGAAAAAAGAACAGTGTGCCACAGGTTTTTCTGGTACAAAAACACAGAATGTGAACCATGGGATGGTTCTGTGGTGTGAGAACCACAGACTAAGTTCCTTCCACAGGCAGAGCTGAGATGTTTTATATAGGAAGAGACGAGATGAGATGTTTTTAGAACATTATAGAAGATCCCTGGAGTAAAAAGATGACATTTACTATAAAAGTTCAGGTTAAATCTTACATGTTGTTGGCAATAATTGTTTTTGTTTCATTAACTGGAGATGCAGGTTAATGTCTGTTTAAAGGAAGTCATTGTTGGTCATTCATTATTTCTGCTGGTTTTCAGCTCTTTTATTCAAATCAGTGACGTCACTTCATAGAGGGTCACAATAATGTGCCATACCAGAATCAGCTGTTAAACACATGATGCACATTTTAATGGGCTGTGAGCAGCAAACCTCTGAATTCAGTGGAACATGGAAACCTCTGGTCTGTTGTGTCAGTTGTCTGTGTCGGTGCTTGGACTCGAGTTCTATTGTGTCGTCGTACAAAGGGTGTGACGGTGCAATGAGCTGTGGCTGATTGAGTCCTCCAGTAACAGACGAACACTGACGGACAGAAGGTAAATAACTCACCGCCACCACCACCGTGTCCTCCCCCACAAACCTGGGGACGGCTTTGTCTCCGCGGCCCCGCTCGGCGTCGTTCAGCGGCCTGAAGCGACACATCACCTTCACCCCGCACTCCGCCGCGTCCATCACCGACACTGTCCGGGAAACACCGACACTGTCCGGGTATCACTGTCCGGGAATCACCGGCACTGTCCGGGAAACACCGGCACTGTCGGGGTATCACTGTCCGGGAATCACCGGCACTGTCCGGGTACCACTGTCCGGGAATCACCGGCACTGTCCGGGTATGGCTGTCCGGGAAGCACCGACACTGTCCGGGTACCACTGTCCGGGAATCACCGGCACTGTCCGGGTACCACTGTCCGGGAAACACCGGCAGCAGCAGCGGAGACAGACCGGGGAGTCAGCTCAGCCCAGCCTGATATTATGAAGCTCGTCTCGGGTTCACTGACGTCTCCATCAGGATGCTGATGAACACTCACCTCTTACAGGTCCACCACCCAGGACCACGGAGCCGCGGGGAACTCTGGGAGATGGAGTCCTTCGTTTTGCCGACCGACCGGGAGAGTGACTGTAATGACAGACAGCATCAGTGTTACAGCACCTGGAACTGTTGGATCTCAACGATTCTAATGTTGCGGCTGGTGAAAATCGTTTAATTAAAATTTAATTAGTAATAATAACTGGAATCTGCCATTCAGAAGATACATGTTGTGCAGTAAAACAGTTTAGAGTCAAATAAATAAATATGTTTTAGTTCGGGGCCTGTGATAGGCTGCTGATCTGACCTGCCCAGGGCTGATCCTCTGGCCCAGGATCAGCTGGCTTCGACTACAGCGCCCCCACGTGACCGTCAAGAGGAAAAGCTGTAGGAATTGAATGAAAAGATGACTGACGGGATTTCAATTCAAAACAATCAGAATAGTCTTTGCCAAAGTATTTTTATTTTTCTGCAATTGTATTTCAGCACAGAATGAAAAGATTGAAACAGATGATGGTTGAACCTGCGACTGTCACTTTTCTCCCTGTTAACCAACGGAAAAACAGTAACGTGGTGAAACTTCTCATCTGGTCAGACTCTAACCTTTATTAGATTAAAAAAATGATACTGCGGCAGACAAGCAACATAGGTTTTATCTTTAATCAGGGTTTCAATAATTATTTAACAAACATACAAGTAAAAAACAAATTTGTCAAAATGAGACAAGTCACAGACACAATGTTTCAGTATGTTTAAGTAAACAAATTGGAAAGAAAAGATACAAAATGTAACATCAGAAATAAATTACTAATTAGACCAATAATATTGATTCATTATAGACTAATCAGAGTAATGATACAGGACATTTTGGGGACCAATAAGAGTTTTCTCTGCTGATGTTACATTCACTGGTCACAAACAGAAGGATATCATGTTGTCACCTCCATAGGCAGCGTGGTCTCTGACACTCCACTCACAAGTCTTTGCAGCTCATTTGAGTCTCTGAGGAACAATGCAGCCAATTAACCATCAGCAATGACTTCACTGTTGACAACACTTCTTTCAGGATTCAAATACAGATTGATCCGTTTTTCTGTGAGTTTATTACAATAATGGAATGTTTCAGTTCAAACCTTGTTTAGGGATCCAAAAAGCACCCCTACTTAAATAATCTTATCAGAATTAACACATCGGCATTTCAGTGCTTTGTACATCTGACATGCACAATGACAATAAACTTGAATCTAATCTAACATTTGATCACATTCATGAGTGACACAGCAGCATAAATACATTTAATATCCATAGGTCTTCTTGGTCCAACAACACAAGATGTTTGAAGAAGTTACTTACTGACATAAAAACTTCTTTATTTTCTAAAATTTCTATAGTATCCAAATTAATCAAGACAGCAATTTAATTAACATTGTCCACAGGGATCAAGACCAAAATCTATTTGATGATCAGAATAAAATACATTAATTTTTAATTAAGGTGTGTAAGAGGTTAGGGTTTAGGGTTACATGGACAGATGTATATTTACCTGGCAAGGGAGACTTTTGGCAGTCTGTCAAGGCTTGCTGCAGTGGTTGCAACTTTTAAGGCAGATGTTGGGGGAACTGAGTGTCGAGAAGTGTAAGGGTGGACTGGGGAAACAGCTCCCATCAGACTTCTGTGGGTAGGGAGGGACTGATGCCGCAACCTGCTGTTAGAGGATGAAGAGCATAGAGGCCTGGAGGGAACTGAGAATGAAGCATAAACTAAAATTATTTATTAATTATTTATTAATATTATTAATTAAGACTGTTGTTATTTTGTGTGTAATACAATACACAATTGAAGATGTCAACTGCTATACAAATACAAAGGTGCAGTAAATATATTTGCGCACACAACACGACCAGACATTTATGTTCTATAAATTAACAGGATCACTATTTTCAGTTCATTAACTATTTAACATTTTTGACTTCATAATTCTTATTTTTTTATTTATAAAACTGGTATTTCCTCTAATAAATAAGTTTAGCTGTGTCACTTCAGGCTGTGAGGTCACTTACCTGCAGGATGTACTCCATTGACACTGGTTTTGTAGAGTTTGCTCTCACTGCAGATGTGACCTGGAGGAAGAGGACTGACCACAGCCGACACTGCGAACTGAGCCCTGGCTGAGTCCAGAGTCTTTGAACTGGACTTACGTGAGAGGTTGACCTATAAAACAGAGTAGGACAAACAGAAAATAAGGGACCGGATTAGAACAGAAACAACCACAGACAAACTGACGACCAACTGTAGAGAGACTTATGTTTGATATGATTGAGATGAAACTATTTGAATCTTCTTCTTCTGTGGTGTTTTGTGGCAGCTGGCATCTAGTATGTTGCATTGCTGCCATGGTCATTACATTACATTACAGCACATCACATCCTTTCCCATTTGTCACCTCTGACAATCAGCAAGGGGGGTACTGGGGACCTATTCTAGCCAGGGTCCCCACAGGGAGCTATTTGAATCATTTATTGAAGCTATTATCTGAGCTTGATTATTTAAACATGTGTGATGAAACCTCAACAGTGAGGTCTTCTACTGGATTCAGGTGACTGTGTCACCTGTGTTCTGTGCGGTGGTGTCTGTCTGTCTACAGCAGTGCTGTTCTGTAGTTGTTGCTGCTCTATCTGTTGTTTTTGCATCTGGACCAGCTGTTGTTGATGATGGTGGTACTGCTCCTCTGTGATGCCCCCTGCTGGTAGATAAAACATGTTAAAACACACACCCACACTTGTACCCCTATCTTAGTAAGGCCAATCAATAACATAAATGCATTCCCTAGCCCTAACATCTTAAAGCTAGAGCGGCACGATATATACCACTGACAATAATATTGTCAATGTTGTTTTGACGATGTGTAAATTTACATTATTTTCTAGTTATAGTATCTGGAAAAAAAACAAACAAACCAACAGCGCACAGACAATAAATTCAAGGTTCATTGTTACAGGCCAGTGATACCTGCGTGTGCTTGAACGTTTCCCCATTTAATGTCTCAACATTGGAGTTTAACTGGGAAAAGAAACCAAACAAGAGCTGTTGTCCTGAAACAATATCTGTAGATGTCCTGGTGAGCGCAAAGAGTTTTAACAGCACTTTTTGTAAAAAATAAATAAAAAATCATGTCTTAAAAAAAATCGTAATTTGATTATTATAGAATAATTTAAAAAAACAATCAAGATATTTTTTGCCCACCTCTTACACCCGTTCTTAACCCTCAAACAGCCCTTTGAAAAAATGGTAAATGTTCCTCCCACAGATATATGTTCAATGTCTGTCTTCGTACTGACATCCAGCATGTAAGAGAATATAAGTACCCACCTGACACCTCCAGTGATCCAGAGTCAGACAAGAGATGAGGGGTAACTCTAATATCATCCAGTATGGACATTGTTGTCCCTCTGCCCCCTTCCCTCTGATCCTGAAATGGTCTGGGTCTGAAGCAGAGCCTCCTCAGGTGCTGGATATTTTTTAGCACTTCAGTCACACAGAAAAGAGCCGTTCCTGGGCTTAGGGAAGGTTTTTGGTTCAGTGGTATAAGGTGATCCCTGTGCACACTGGATCTAGTTCTGAAGACTGGATGTGCTAAGGACTCCAGCTGCTTCAGTACCGGGTCTAACAATGAAGAGGCTCGGTCGAGGATGATCCTGATCAAAGACACAAAGACATAGTACAAGTTTTTTCCACTTCCTACTGACGGTGTGTGATGCAGTTCTTTCTGTTGTCACTGCGATGAAGGCACGATAACAAGACTGGAATTTGAAACAATTAATCAATATACTTCTGTAACTAAAGTAGTTAAATATCATCTAATTTCATCAATTTCACCTAACATAGGGTTTGCCCCCAGGAAAGTACAGTTTAAGTTTAACCAATCTAACATTGTCATAGTATAGATGATTTTTATAAATACAGAAAATACCTCAACATAACTGCATCACACAATACCTTAAAAATAATTGCACATTTAACTGCAATTGGAATATTGGTAAGAGAAACTGCATTTATATTATTTTCCCAAATCATTTAGCCCTAGTTTTTCTGATTTTGCTCACTCTCTGTTATCATCACTCTGTCTCTATCTATTATCATATCTGCCACGTCATCATTTATCATCTCGCTCTCTCTCGTTACTCATTAATTATGTCATGGTGACAATTAAATGTTTTCCTTTTGTCATATTTTTGGGTACTATTTGAAAATGTACATCATGACATATTTTGTTAGTGTCAGATGTATGTGGATAAAGTACCTGCCCCCTCGTCCTATCCTGCGACGACTCAGTCCCGTCCAACGAGGAGACAGTTCAGCCAGAGAGTGACACAGACACAGAGGCTCAGGATGATCAGCTTCATCAATCTGCTCAGGATGAGGCTTTAGAAACAGAAACACTCTTTATACATTTGGGAGAGTTAAGCCATGTGAGCATTATCAACACATTCACCTGATATCAGACGTCTGAGTACAGCCCTTGATTATGTTTTTAAAATTATATTACTCTTTACAGATATAAGGTTCCTCACCCTCAGCAAAAGTGATAAGAGAGTTACTATTAAATGTTGCTTTGGCAGTCATGTCCACAAAAACAAACTCAGACATGTTCGAGACACGACAGAGTTAAAAGATTCCACTTAGACTGAGCTGTGATTTTGGGTTTGGGTGAGTTAATGGAATATCTTTGAATGTCTGATCTAATTTCAGACAGATTTAGCGTAGTTCTCCAGTTCAAAACCACACTCAAGGCAGAGAGAGCCTACAGCTACAAGGAGGCAGGAGGCTACAATGGGTGAGCCTCACTTGGAGGACTTCACAGTTCACATACTGACAGCAAACGTTCTTCAACAGTATTACATATGATTAATTTGATTCTGAAGCCCAGTCTTTGTTTTCTATTTTGCTGGACCTGTCAGCAACTTTTAATACAGTGAACCAGTCCAATAAGGACAAAGCCAACTGTTACAGGAAAGGTTGAACACAGTGAATACTTTAGCACAAGCTAAACTGTATCACATTTCAAATAAAATGTGGTATCTGTAAGAGTATCATTTGTTCATTTGTTCTATGTGTTTAAGGGGCTACATCTTCTACTCAGTTTTTCGCAACATTAATATAAGCATAAAGCAATTAAAGTATGTGTCAGCATTTGACTGTAGTGACTGCATGTGTTTTAGATAATAATGAGAAGAACAGAAATAATGGTCCATCACTGGTTGTGGACGGTGTTGTTCATTCCTTCATAACCTATTTCGTGGTCTGTCCATGTTCTACTGGATGAAGCATAAAACAAACTCACTGAGACATACTGACATCCAGCTTTCCTCCTGAAGACAAAAACTCCATCAGGATTATTCTCTCCATCAGATGAGAGTGGAGGAGACTGGAAAGAACATAGAACATAGTGTTTTACAGCTGGTTGTGTACAATAGTTTTAATAACATGATGTTCAGTCAAATGTAATACAGACCAGCGGTGGAGGTAGACAGTCGTCCTCTCCTGAGCTGTGAAAGTTGTACTGTTTGATGTCAGCCTCATTCACAGAGTATCGGCCAGAACAATGCCCGGGACGTCTTTGTGGAGGATATAATCTGTCCTGGCTGACATTCTTCTTCTTTGGTCTTAGGAGGTTGTATGGAAGCTCCACTTTAATGGACTTCTGCTTTTTCTCCATCTGAAACAGAAGATGATAATAAACTGAGATGAAGGAGAATGAGGAAAGCAAACCCTGTTTAACGTTAATATCTGATGACTCTGACAACAGGTCATAGAGAAGCTCTCCTCTAATGCACTCCTGCTTTTTCTGAATCTGAAAGAGAAGGTATACTGATAAGTCAAGGATTGAAGAACCCTTGAATTATCAATTAGTTTGGTGGAAATGCACCTAAATTATTTTGCCAACCACCATTAAACAACAGAAGAAAGTCAAAGAAGCAGCAAAGAAAAGGGGATGAAGAAAAAAGAGAGAAGAAGAAAGCGTTATTACCTTGATCTTGACATCAGTTTTGTGTCGGTTCCCACTGTCCAGAGTAACTGAATTGCTGAACACTGGTTTTTCCACCAGAGGACATGAAATCTCTTTGAGGACATCTCCAGTGAAGTCTCCCATCTGATACCTGAACACAAGACAAATCAATGTCAGGAATCATTCAGCTCTCCAAACCATCCGAGCCAGTCAGACACAGTTTTACTGTTTGTCAGATACCACAGCTTGTTGGAGTGTATTGAATGAGCACACGGAAAACCTTTACACCTAATCCCTGTTGTTGTAACACATTTCGCACAGTACACAGATGAAAGAACAATACATTTTGTGACGTTGTTCGATACATTCTGTGGGAAAACACTTAAAACACTGTTATTATAGTGTAATTATAATGATATAATTATCATATAACAGAGGTTTAATACGTGGGTTAGGGGTAGGCATGTAGACATATTAAAACCAGTAACTTTCTCTTGTACTCTCCTTCACCATTTGATAAAATATGTCCTGCAATTCAAGATGTTATTAACTAGGGATGTTCGATATTGTCCAGCTATTAATTTCCGATACCGCTATATGCTGCCTCCCACCCCCGCCTTAATGATCCCAGGAGCTGTGTTGTCGGGGGCAGTAGACCCTGGTAGGTTTCCCATGGCAAATTGGTTCTGGGTGAAGGGTCAGACGAAGAATGGTCCAAAAAGACCCATATGAGAAAACAAACAGGGGAACAGAGTACTGTGCCCGGAGGGTTACCCGGGCCCCACTTTCGAGCCAGGCCTGGGGTTGGGGCCCGTAGGCAAGGAGCCTGAGCTTGTGCGGGAGGTAGAGCGATTCCAGATGGATATAGTTGGCCTCACCTCAACACACAGTTTGGGCTCTGGAATAAAAATCCTTGAGAGGGGATGGACCCTCTTCTATGCTGGAGTTGACCTAGGTGAGAGGAGGAGGGCAGGCCCCCCTGCTGAAATCTCAAATCTCCCATGCAGTTTTATTGGATCATAGAATAATTATCTGTGGCAAGAGGCCACCTCAACCAATTTGCGAAGGTTAATGAAATAAATCTGAATAACAATTCTATCTCTGCCTGATGTGGAAAAAAAGGTGTTTGCTTTCATTACACCACAGCTGGGTTACTGTATTTCCTCACATTTGGACAATCCCTAATCATCGTTAATTAATCTGCACTGTCCAGGATAAGTGATAGAAAGTGAATGAATGCAATCCTTTACATACATCATGGTGTTATCCCATCCTCACCTCTTCTCCAACACCTCCAGAGTAAGGTGCAGCAGCTCTCTTTTTGACTTTTCTCTCCTCTTGATCATCTTTAGGAGCGTTACCGTACGACTAAATCCTCTCCTCAGTCTCAGCATATTCTCATAAGATGTCTCATCATTCTTACGGTTCTAAGAAAATCAGAGACAATATCATTACCTATTCACAAACACACATTTTTTTTACTACACTGGAGATAAAGGTGTCAGCTGACCCTCCTGGGCTGCATCTTCTCAGTCCTCCGTCTGAAAGCCACGTAGGCATCCTTGTTGGTAGATCCATCTCTTTTCTCGTGCTTGATGTGAGGAATCAATGTCAGACCTCTACAGCTCCTCCTCTTCCTCACCCAGTAATCATACACTGACTTCAGCAGGTAGTCATCCTCATTCAGCAGTAGCTTTACATCCGACAAAGACACAAGCTAAAACCAGAACCACAGAGAGAGGATGCAGCTTAAAGACCTGGTTCTGAAGAGCAGCCAGTCCAAGGGTCTGTTAAACAGAGTGATTTGTGTTTAAATCTACTGATTATCTCCAATTAAATTAATAGGATGTCACAAAATAGACAGAAGAGGACACATGAATATCAGAGACACTGACATACACACCCCAGTGACTAGTAAAAACAATATATTACAATCAAGGGTGTACCAAAAGCCCATGTAGAGTTTGGTTACTTGTCAACATGAAGCACCAAGAATATCAAGGGCAAAGTACTGTCCATGGATTGTCTGTTTTGTGCCGTTTTGTGTCATTTCTCTAGTGTTTGCCATACAAGTTGGTTTTGTCGTGCTCACACTGCATGCACACTGCTGTGACAATGTAAATTTCCCCATTGTGGAACAAACAAAGGTATTTTCTTCTGCTCGGTCTGATGCCTTTACCGGTATTGGTATCAGGACACCCCTAAATTCAATCTGCCAAAGAACTCAATAATAAAATAGACAACCAGAAAAAAAACAACAACATAAAACACAAATGATTGGTCTAAAACATGTCATACCGGAGTACAAAGAACAGGTGTGTGTAAAGAGGTACATAGTGAATGAGACTGCAAACTGTAACCACTTTCCTTTATTGATCTTTGTTTTTTGATTTCTGCATAAAGCATGAGCAGCATAAAATTCACCGGTCGCAAATGTCATCTGAAGGGAATCTACACATTTCTATAGCTTGCAAAAAGAAAAAGATACAGGGAGTCCTCGACTTACAGCGCACGCGACCTACGTCATTTCGAGTTTCGTCACTGGTCGCCCCAGCCTAGCCTGCAACGTTTCTTCAAGAAGGTAGAGAGGCCGGCACCTCAAATGTCTCTCCAGACTCACCCACCTCAGGACCTTCAGCAGCTTCTGCCTCCTCAACCTCCTCCAGCCAGCAGCCTTTTGTAAGTCTGTCTCTTTATAACGCCCAGTGTGCAAGCCAGCCGCACGAGTAAAGGTAAGGAAAAGTTCTCTTTTTATATTTATTTTATTTGCAGCCTTTTTATGTCCCGCTTTGTTGTTTTCTGACTTACAATGTGACCGTAGGAACGGAACTCTGTCGTAAGTCGAGGACCTCATGAATTTGATATCTTATTTATTTTAATGATCAACTTAATCACATACGTGAGGAGTTTACTTACCTGGTGTGTGCTGGCCTTCTCCAGTCGTTCTACAATGGCCTCAAACTGCAGAGGTCTGATCTCCATTTTTCTGTTCAGTCTGTTGAGCAGTGTTTCGTCCTCCGAGTCCATGTCATATTCAGGCTGCTCCAGCTCGAGACCCAGAGCTGCAAGATCACATAGACACAGTGCAGTACAGACACAGAACAGGTGTACTAAAGACACAGTATAGGTGTAATGCAGACATGCATCAGAGCTTACGCCGCATGTGGATGAGCTGTTTGGGAACTTTGACATCTCCTTTGTACAGGTGGTCATAGTAGGTAGTGTTACTCTCTGCCTCAGGAACAGGGATCACCATGTTTTCCTTCTTCTCCCTGAACACCTGCTGGACAGAGATCGCCCTCTGTAGGTGGTGCTCCTGGAAATCAACAAGAAACAAAGGGTTCCTTAACTCCATTGTAAAAAGAATTCTACTGTTGCGCTATAACATCCATCAAAATGTATCTTCTGTGTTTTCAATGAACAGACAACCTTCATGACCAGAGTTTGAAACGCTCTTTTCCGACATTCAGAAGAGTGACAATTATCAATCACAAGTCCACTGCTCACACGTGTGTGTGTCTTCATTTTCATTTCATACTAACACTAACCAATTGTTGAGATCATCCCTGGCTATGCCTAATAAGTATGCTAACATTTACAATAAACAGAGGCTGTTGATGGTAAAATGACTATTAATGGTATCTGTAGAGGCATAAGCACTTTAACCTACTACTCAAATTCCCATAGCCTAATTTAAATGATCTGCAAAGACAAGACACGGGAAATTTTACCTGCACTATCTAAGCAATGTGCACGTGCAAACTTGTCCATTAATACTAATCTCACTAATCTCTCTTTAGTCATACATGAACCATTAAACATATACAGTCCTGCACCAGCTCACTAGCTCGTGACTAATGAGTCTCTATGACCGGAGTGCGTCGGCTTGTAAAGGTGGTGCAATGCAAAACAACACGAGGAGTCGCCACCCTGTGGTGTCAGTTGGTAACAATATACTCGGAATGTTACAGCATGACAAGCTAAGCTACCGATTAGTTAGCTGCATAATGAAAACACCGTGATGCTCTTTTCTGAACTGGAACAGCTCTTTCAAATAAGACCAGGTTGAGTTCAGGGGCTCAGTCGCTGCGTCTGGATCAGTGTTGTTCAGGTCTGATGCGACTTCCGCGGTGCCGCTGGGGGCGTGCACTGCCGGCATTGGCGCTACGTGATTGGTTTAAACGTCCGAGGCAGCAACGCGCATCAATATTTGTGTGAAGGGAACATTTTGGCGAGTGATTTTAAAATGTAATGAGTTCAATTTTAGAAATGTAATGGACTTGAAAGTTCAGATAACAGCCACAAAATGTGAGTAAAAGTCAAAAGTATGAGCTATCGTTTTTACCTAAGTACAGATATGTAAAAAAAAAAAAAAAAGTATAGTAACGAAGTATCTGTACTGTTACTTTCCACCACTGGGTAACAGTGCGCTTATTTCTGAGTACGACAGCAGTGAAACTATGCGTCGCCCGTTGCCGTGGAAATATCACAAATTGCGTAGATATACACACGTGACTGGATCGTTTCCATACTCGGTGAACGTCCAAAACTGTACGTAAACACGGTGTGAATCCCATCGTAGAACAGCGCTAATGCTAGCAGGAAAGCTAGCTAAACTAAAACATGTCAGTACCAGCTCTTCCTCTTTCTCCATGCCGGTAGGCATCTGTGGGACGGTCCGGCTGATGGACAGGCAGTCCGGCATGTCCCCGCTGCGGTAAAGTAGGAGCGGTTTGGCGGCGTCTAGCGCTCGCGGTCGGAACGAGAGTTTACTCATTGTCTGCGCCAAACCGGAGGCCTCGTGAACGTCGTCCAGAAACTGCCAATAACAACGTGAACCCGCCGCGCACGCGGCCGTGTCCGCCACAGCAGAGCTCACCGACGCCGTCCACTCCGGGGACCGGCGAGGGAAACCATCAGCGAGGTTTAATGGGACATAGAAGCCTTTCAATGGGCTGCTCCGCGCTCTGCACCGCGCAAAACATGGCGAATACGTCCACTCCAGCCGCGGAGCAATCCCAGCAGCCACCGCGGCACTCCATAAGACAGGAAGCAGAGTTAAAAGAAAAACATCTGAAAAAAAGTCCGAATTCTGAGTTTAAACTCAGAATTTTGAGAGAAAAGTCAGAACTCACTTTTTTTTTAAACAGTGGCCCCAATCTTTTCCGTAACTAACAACAGAACCCCGCAGAACAACAAATAACTGTGATAGAAATGAACCAGAATTTAACTGAAGAACTTTATCAGCATCTTATTAGAATCTGTACAGGATCTTAAAGGAACTTAATGAACTCTCTGCCCGTAAACAGCCGAGACAGATAGACAGGTAAGAACATTATTTTATTATTATTGGACATAATAATAATAATAATTTGTTACGTGATACAGTATTGCTCCACCAGAGGGTGCTAGAACATCACTTGTGTCAGATAAAAATCATTTTTATACACGCACACAAACACAAATACACAAAGAGTTTCTGCTGTTAAAACATTAGATAGATATTTAAGCACTGAAAATGTAGATGAGTGACAAGATGGATACAGCTGGAACTAAAATTGCTAAAAACAATAATTCAACCGGATAAAACATTGACATTCATTCATACTGGGTTCCTGTAAAACATTTATTCAAGGATCCATTACAGCTTGGAGGTGAAAACTTAATGACGAATGATGAAAATCCATTAGCAGATGAGCTTTCATACACTGGTCTCAGAGCAGGGCTACAAAGAGGGTGGCACCAGAAACTGTAATACATGAGACTTTTTAAAAAATCAATAATTAAATCAGACCTAAGCAACATTAATCATTAAAAAATTAGGGACTATAAACTGAAGCAAATACCATAAGTGGAAATAATTTATGAGCAGAAACAGTTTGTGACTTATATCTCACCAT
This sequence comes from Trinectes maculatus, assembly GCA_016785345.1. NCBI lineage: Eukaryota > Metazoa > Chordata > Actinopteri > Pleuronectiformes > Achiridae > Trinectes > Trinectes maculatus. The sequence goes on along the minus strand of JAFBJQ010006760.1, from coordinate 345,856 downwards.
ATTTCCTGTCATTAATCTTCCTGCTAGACCAGAGGCTCATCTGTGTTCAGGTCTGAGCTGTTCCACACTTGGAGAGCTTCCTGAGCCTTCATCCAGCTGAAGGTGCTGTTGCTAAGTGTTTGCGGTTCAGCTCCAGAAGCATCCTGTCCCTGCCTGCTACCCAGCTCTGCAGCCAACATTAAAACCAAACATACTCTCTGCAGACATGCTGATCTTCACTATGAGCAGTGTTTCCTGCTCCTGCATCCAAACACTGAGGGGGACCTTTAGTCTGCTTTGAGCTGAAAACACTGTGCTCCTCGTGTAGACCTGCTCTGACAGAGGAGCGCCTCAATCACAGCTTTGTTTTCTCAGACAGGAGGAAGAAAACTGACCTGGTGTCTCTTAAACAGAGCTGGCAGTGAGTGGATATCATGCAGGGCCTTTATCTCCAGAGGACGACTGGCCCAGAGTCAGAGAGCTGAGACTAAGACTCCCACTGAGATGACACAAACAGCTTCTGTAGATGTCCATCTGCCCCCACCTCTTTGTTTCAATATGACAAACTTGGCTTTTATGCATTTAGATTCTCATTTGAGCAAAGTCTGATTTTTCCTCTCTGTTGGTTTTAAATTTGTTGTTGACGATGTCAGGACGTTTAACCAGCAGCCTGCAGAGCGCCCAGGAAACACAGGGAAGGAAATAAACAGCAATATCCTCTCTGTAATTCCACATATCTGTGTGTCGAAGAACAGCCAGGGTCTGACACAGGACTAAAACCTGAATTAGATCTGTTTTAAACACAATTGAATGCTAAATTAAAAACCCAGATTAAACCTGAACCAGGTCCCGTGTTAAGTTGATCATTATAACAAATGGTGTAGCAATATTTTTAATGAAAGATGCTTCAAACACAGTGCTGAGAAGGTTAGTGTTTTTGTTCCTATCTATCTGCATCTATCTGTGTGGAGTTGGCAGGTTCTCTGTGCGTCTTTCTGGATTTTCTCTAGCTTCCCCCCACAGTCCAAACACCTTAGGTTAATAGCATACCGGTACTTTAAATTGACCATAGATTTGAATGTGAGTGTGACTGGTTATTTGTCTCGATACTTTGATCTGTGATTGGCTGATGACCTGTTCCCCACCTCTCAGTCAGTGTCAGCTGGGATTGGCTCCAACTCCCCCGTGACCCTAAGGGGTCGAAAATGATGCATGAATTGTTAAAATCCTTTTTTATTTCTTTACATTATTTTATTAGTTGCAAAGGGAGCCTCTACTAGAGGCCTCACACCCCTTTGATCAGATTCTCATTTTGTACCAATGCACAAACCTATTATTATGATTTATTTATTTATGCACAAATGAAGTAAAGTTGAGTTGCGTTTTGATTTATTAAAAGTAACTCTAGGCACCTTGTGTCTGTATTCGGGTCCTAGAAAACTTACCTGTATGTAACAGTTTGTTTCTGTTCATGTTAAATGTTCTTGTCTTCTTCTTTTGTAAGGCACGCTGTAATGGCTGCCTTCTCTCTTTTCTGGGGTCACCGTACCAGAATGTGACACATCTGGAAAAATGCTTCTCCAGGGAGAGCTGAGCATCTAAAGGACAAAGCCTCCAAGGTCGAGCACACTGATAACTTCCAGTTATCACAGACTCATGAGCGCCTGGGCAGGGGCATGTTATCAATGACCCCTTGACCTCTCCCGCCTCCATCACAAATTGCCCTCCCTGAGACAAACTCTTTTATATTCTCAGCTGATATGAGTCTGATACTCATTAATTCTAAACAAATGGCTCATTGATCACTCCAAGACTGATCTGCATTAGAGGTATGGTTTCAGGAGGACAAAGCTCTTGCTTCGCGGCAAGAGTTGAACTTGGGGGGACTATGGGGGCGATGTCCATCAGTCCTACATGACATCACAGTGTGTCCATGTCCATGTTTGGTCCATGTATAGGTTAATATTTTTAATCTGATGTTGGAAAATCATTTGAAAATTAATGTGACATCAGTTACATCTAAAAGGACCAGGGGTCTTTTTAAATGCCATCCAACTTCTCACAAACAAACACCATTTGTTTGCCATTTGAGACATGTTTGCACAGCTGATGAAGGTCCCCTGATGCACCATTATTTGTGTCCAGCACTCTGAGTTCACAGGAACAGATTAAAAAAACGTTCTTTAAATCTGCGGGGGGATTAACAAAGAGCAGATAAGTGTAAGGGATGAGCAAAGGACAAAAAGACTAAGCTTTTTTGCCAGATCTCAGTGATTTAGAAAAGTCTAAAAAAGATGGAGATTAATTCTGAACACAACCTCAGTCCAAACATAGTTAGCAGTTTACGCCACCTAATCTGACCCTTTTATCAGATTAACTCAGATTTTTCTCTCACTTTTTGCACGACACTGATTCTTAGTGACCTAGCTAACACATTTTGCCCCCCCCCTCCCCCCTCCACCCCAGGTTAATGGCATCATGCAGATGTAATCAGCTCAGTCTGCTGGCTGGTTTTATAGATTTGAGTGCTGATGCATGAACGATGTGGACCTGATGACAGAAGAGAAATCTGAGCAACACACAGGTACAGGATGAGATTAGCTGCTGATCACAACATCAAATGTCAAACTGAGTATGAACAATATGACATGAGATTATACTAAGAGATTATTCTGTCTTCTCTTTTGGCTCTACTCCTCAGTTCCTGACACAGTGTTTGTCAGCATGGAGTCATAGATGGACACTGGACATGGAGTCTGGGTGGAGACGGGTTGAACTGAAAAGTTGGCCAACAAAGTGAACTGTAAGAGCCTGGTGTGTCCAGGTCACTGGAGTTCAGCAGTCTGAAGGTAGAGCTCTTCCTCTTTGTGTTGCTCTGAAACTCATGGAAGGGGAACTGTTGGAGAGTCAGGTTGCTTGTGTTGCCACATTGCTGACAGTTGGAGTTACCTGCCACCAGACCGCTGGGTGGTGAAACATACTGAGTCTGCACTTTTACAGCCACCACAAACCTTCTGAGTCAGACAGCTGTTACCCAACAACTAGCTTTTTTACCCAGTTCTTCTTTCACACCAACAAGATGAAAGGTGGAGCAGCAGACAAGACACAAATCCTTAAGAGAACTTCAGGAAAACAAACAAACAAACAATCAAAACACATTTAAATATGGCTAATTACAAAATATTTTTAATGAGCAAAAGCCTATATAAATGTGTTTAATATTTATGAAGGTGTACAAAGAATGTGTAAATGTAATATTGTATTTCATGTACAGTATATTATATGTATACTTGTATTATTATATATACATACATGTAAATTCAGGCACAAACCAAAAACTAGAGAACCAAAATAGACTTTATCAGACAAAAACCTACTTGATCTGGTGAACAGCAGAAATGTACAACACATAAATCCAAAACAAAGCAGGGAGCACAGTAGCACAGGGAACGCTAGCTGGCACTAGATGATCAAAAAACAGGAGTTCCATGGCAGCGCAGGCAAAAGGAACAGAGAGACCGGACTGAATATTCATCACAGACTGAACGAGGATACTGAGCAGACTGTGTCAAACATATGAGAGAAACAAACATGAACGTGAGCAGTTCACATTTCAACAGTTACACAAGAACACAATTAAACAGAAGAAGTAAATAAATCAATAAATGATTATATTATTTTATAATGATATGATATGATATGATATGATATGATATGATATGATATGATATGATATGATTACTTAATCTACTTGTATAATTACACTAACAACTAGTCATACAGTGCCGTAGCTCTCTCTTTCTCTCTCTCTCTCTCTCTCTCCCTCTAGCTCCCACTCTTCAGCTCTATAGGATCCTGTCAGCATTGTCATAGATGCATATTACTCCACAGGCATATGAGACGTCAACAGGTCCAGGATCAGCTACATCTTCTCCTGCAGCTGTAACATTTCCACCTCATAAAGTCTCAGTGAACCATCCCACCCCTGATGCTGCTAACTGAATGATACTGACTGATAATCCCTGATCACTGACAGATGTGCCACTGACTGATCTTGACTTGTTAAATGATAACAGACTGATAATGACTGGTAATAACTGAATGACAACACCTGATTAATAATTGATTGATAATGAAAATAATGTTGCTTGCGTACACTGTCCTTGCAGCGCTCTCAGTCCTCAGACAGCCTGGTCATTATCATCTACTCTTATCCTTAACGAGGATGAATTAGTGTTTGGGCAAACAAATGTGTTTTCAGCAGCAAACAGATAAAGATTTGATGCTCACCACCAGGGGATTTAGGAGTAAAAGGGAGTCTGGGACAGACGAGAGCCGGGTGGTTATCAATGTGCGTTTTATTTCATAAAGCGACAGAGGAGGTCATTACACTGGGCTGTTTGTTGAGTGTCGTCCAGATGTGCTGCCATTCAGACCAAGGCCATCAATGCTGCCCTGTTCGCTTTGTTACTGACACACTCAGTGGCCCTGATCGCTACCTCACCCTCGGTAGGGGTGGTTTGAGTGGTGGGTGCCAGACAGCACCCTCAGGGTGGTGTGTCATGGACATGAAGGGACAGGGTCTAACAGGGTCAGTGAACACAACTGAAAGTGAATTTAGAGAGAATCACTCTACATGCACTGGACAGTAACTGTGCTACTTCACTGGTTTAAAGTGTGGAGGAGCTGGTGACTGATTTTTCAACCATGTGACCAGTAATCAGTCACTGACAGGAGAAAACTAACCACACCATCGTCACACATACAAAAACAAACAATGTCATGTGTTTTCAAAGGTTTGAAAAGGTTGGTGAAACACCTTGGTTTCTTCATTTTGTCAACCTGTTTAAATGGATTGTTGACTGCAGCATTTCTAGCAGTGTTCCCCATTGTAAATGACCAATGACCTTGAACTTGTTATATGATTAGCTGGCCTGTGACTTAAGTTTACACATTTTTGTTAACCTGGACATTTAATTTTTTCACTGTTTTGTTTTTTTCTGTAACATTCATGATCATTTGAAGTCATTGTAAACTGTAACTTCATTATTCACCCATCAGTTGTTAGTGAGGTAAACAATTTTGTACACAGATGATGGGCTGCTTTTATTTTTTAACAATAGAAAATAGTGCATACCACTATTTTCTAATAATAAAAAGTAATTTTTCATATTTGAAAATGTAGTTTGTTGAAAAGTTAAACAAACTGGACAGATAATGGTGAGACTGGATTCACCTGGTTTGTAACATACTTATGTTACATATGTTACTAACCATAAGTAACCATGACACTGGTGTGGACCTGGATGTCCTCGCTCTCTGTCTCTGCTTCAGATGCTTCACACTGAAGCAGAGACACTTCATATTAGCAGTGTGTCTTATTATGTCCCAAAAAGTAGACTGGGCCAGAATGCAAGTATTTAAGGAACACTACTGCAGGTAAGTGCTTACATAACAACTGAAAGCCCCGCTCCATCTTAACATCCACACACCCTCCTCGATCTTCCACCATCTGTACCTACACCTTCTTCTCCGTCCCTCATTTAAACCAGTGGACGTTCTCCACTCAAAACAACCAAGCAGAAGCCATGATTTTCAGACCAGGTAAAACCAAGATTAACGCCTGTCTTCATCTCATCTCTTTCAGCATGTATACCTGAAACTGACTTATTCTAAATAAATATTTATTACAAAACTCAACATGAACATGAACCTCTTCTCTGTCAACATCAGTCACCAGAGAGTCATGTACTGCTGGGAGTTGTAGTTGCGTTGTAGTCCATGAAACGCGGTTGTTCTGTTGGAGCAATGACAGCCATGAGATAAATGGTTGACAAGTTGGGGGAAGGGGAGGGGTCGGGCTGTGGACTGGATGTGTTGCTGCCAGTGGAGGTGGAGCTCTACAGTCATTTATCTTTTCCTGCAGGTTGTAATTACTTGTCAATCACTATGATGGGTGTTGTACTAATTCAGTGATGTGTCAGTCATTTTGTTTTTCTCCATTTTAGTTTGTGTTCCTGTTTATTTTCAGAAGATGACTGCTGAACAGTGTCTCCACTGGGACATGCTGACAGAAGAGAGACAGATGAGTTTGTATGTTGGGTTCAACAGCAACATGTTCTGTATCTAATAAATCATATTTTAATGTGACATCCAAAAGCAGATATACAGTCATTTTGTTGAGACATGTAAATACTATAGCCCGGTCCTTCAAAATGAGTTTATTGAGATGCTTTGCTGTTTTTGTTGGATGAATGGGTTTAAATCCAAAATTTATTAAAAAAAAATAAAAATAAAAGCCTATTAGCAGAACATTTCTGTTGGCTGCAGCTCAGTCAAAGGATTTTCATTTCAGGCCTTAAGAGGCTTTTATTTTTATGCTAATGCTTCATTTAGGAGGTGACCTGGCATATATACCTGATAAAGCCATAGAAAACACGTGCGATAGTAAAGTGTATAATATAGTTGTACACTCAATGTGTTTTGTAACATTTCATGTTGACAGCTCACAGTTAACATCATAGAGCTCAATAATCTGTAAAAGGTGCATCACAGTCCACAGACAGAATAACCCTTTACCAGGGAGAGACAGAGAGATCAGGGAGAGACAGAGAGAGAGAGAGAGGGACAGAGAGAGAGAGGGACATGTGGGAGACAAAGCAGTGAGGACAGTGAAATACATGTATGATAATAACAGCAGTATATGGACTGTAGATGTGAACCATTGTAAAGAATGAATTGATCTCATAAGTTGGAAACTTCACCGGGAGAGGAGCTTTGATTTCTGGACGTTTGTGTTCATGCCTTCTGTCTCCAGTGAGCTGATAGGTATTAGGAGTGGTTTAGGAAAGGGTTAACTTTTATTCCAAACCTAAGATAATAATAATGTTAGGATCCAGATACAGGTAGGGTTTTACTATGCAGCTGCAGAGTTTTATCAACCTTATACAGGAGTATTTAACATCACACGAATTTAACATTGTCAAATCTGGAGGTAACAAATGTTACTTGATGATCAGGACAGTTAAGACAGTTAAGTCTCAGAGGTCAGAGGTCGAAACAAGATGGCAGCCCATCAGGTCTAATAAGCAGGGACTCTTTCACAGAGCTGACTCCACATCAGAGGAGTCACATTTGACTCATTGGGATGAGCTCATTGGTGCATCAGACAGGAAGTGCACCAGAGACAACTTCCTGTCTGATGCACTTGTACCAGTCAGCGGGGACAATGTTATTCTATCTCAGTACAAAGACTGTGGCTCTCCTCCCCCAAGAGACCAGAATGTCTCTTAGGGAAAATAAATATATAAGATTCCAAAACACGAGCCTGGGATCTGAGGCAGGAATTTAGAGAGGGCATGGGAACTACACTTCCCCAGAGTCGTCCATAGGAATATGACGCACACGAAGAGCTGAAATTTGAAATTTGAATTGAACTGACCTGTCTTATCCAGGTCTAATAAGGTCAGGATGGGGGTGGTTCATGTCCTGGAGGACAATCAGATTTGTTCTAGTGAGGGAACCGAGGCTTCTTCACCTCCACTCTTTGATTTAAATTTGGTGAAAACTAATCAAATGGTTGATTAGGTTCCACTTCAATATAATAACATTTTTCTTCATTTCTCAAGTAATTTTTAATCATTGTTACCATTCCTCTGATTATGAATATGAAAGTAAATCTGGTGGTTCATTTAAATTTCTCAGCACATTGGATCTGCAGCCTGAATATTCAATGAGTTTTGGGTGAAACTGTTCTTTTTGTGGATGGTGTTTAGGAGAGCATTGTCAGTACCAGGAGTTGGTGTCTCAGGCCATGGATTCTTCAGGTTGACACAAATGGTTTCCTTAACTCCTCTTTCAAAACCACCTGTCTTCTGTAACTTCAGCATTTATTATTTGAAAAGCTCCAAACAGTCAGGGTCTGGAGAATTAAAATACACTAATATGTTTCTCTAAATGTGTGATTTATAAATTCTTCAGGTAAAACTTGATTTAATATGATTTATGATAATGTTTTGTTGTTCCATTAACATGGTTTGTTCAAATGTATTATTAAATCTTCTGTCGACACATATTCAGTGGACAGTCTCTCTTGCAGCTGGAAATATTTAAAAATGATGATGAAAAGGATGAATTGAGAGGTGAGACAGATAATTAGTCCTTAATCTTTCCAACATGTCAGACCTCTGGATTATGTTCAGCAACAATGTTTTTTAATCTGAATGACATCACACTCAGGTGCCAGATGATGGAATGTAGAGATAAATGCAGTTATCATTAATGGGCTCACATGGAGGCTGCCACTGTATCACTGTCTCACCCACTGTGACACAAGTGATACATGCTTTTTAAACGATGACACAAAACCACAACTGGAACTATTGTATAGACATACAAAAAATCAAACAGCAAACAAACATCATCAGGTGCTGGGTTTTTTTTAGCTGTTTCCTTGGCAACCTGCCATTTGCAATTCCTGTCTTAGCTCTGAATTTGGAGTTGTGACATTGCATTTCTGCTGCGTTTTTTATTTAGTGTTAGATTTTGTCAGTTCATGGATAGCATTTGATCCCACTTGACATTGGCCTGCGTACATCCTGGACAGGTCACCAGCCTATTGCAGGGCCACTTGTACCCATGGCCAATTTAGAGTCTGTCTTTAGACTGAAGGAGGAAGCCAGAGTTTCTGTGGAGAACCCACACAGACACTGAGAGAACATTCAAACTGCACAAAGAAAGACTGAATGTGTTTTTACTCAATTGTGAAATGAATTCAATTGTCAGTTGAATTTCAGACAGAGATTTTGAGGTGGTGAACAGACAACAGGAACATTATGACATGAAGACATGAAGATGTTAGGGTTAACAGGTGAGAGCTGAGAGATGCTGAGAGGATTCTAGTGGACAGAATGTGATTGAAGTGGTAATGGTGCAAAAGCTTGAAGCAGTAGTGTCATTAAACATGTTTTAAATATAATGAAGAGGATTATTTCAGTTAGAGTCAGGCTCAATGTACAGACATTTAACAAAGTGCCGACTGGTTGTGTTAATGAGCAAGGCAGCAGATTGTTTCCACTGAGGATTGTCACTGTCACAGATGATGAAACATCTGTCTGGTCTTTTTCTTATCAGTGAAGGGACTCTGTTTCCAGGTTTCATAAGGAGGAGAATAAAATCTTCTGCAGATTAATTAATAACCTTCAGATTGAGAGGCCATTTTACTGTGAGAGCCAACACCTGTCACATGCTACAACCACACATCATCTGCTGAGTTCAACACCAGGAGCTCAGATTCATTCACAGATTCACCACATTGTGTTGCTGTGTCTTTCAGCTGGAGTCTCTCTTCTTTAAGACGCCATTGTAACTGTCATCCTAACCCTAACCCTAACACTCTGCATGTTATTTGTAATTAAGTGTCAGTCAAAAGTTTCAGCTCATTAAACAACCACAGAGTTTGTTTATTTAGTGGGTGAGAAACGTCCTCAGAGACAACAGTTGTTGTGTCCCTCAGTGGGACACTTCCTGTCTCAATCAGGCCTTTTCTCCCCACTCCCAGATTGTTTCTCAGACCAACACAAAGACCCATGAAAAGAGAAACCATAAATTGAAATATAATGAGTGGTTGGGCCTCTGATAAGAAACAGTGACAGCTACAGTTGCAGTGCTGTGTCAACTCTGCGATGCCATGGCAACCCTCATCGCCAGGAAGTTTATTTTCTGAAGCCTCTGGGAATATTAATAACCACTGAGTCGTGTCTGCCAAGTTCCTCTGGCTGGGATTCAAACCCACACAGCGAACAGGGCGCTCAGTCAGGATGTAATGTTAGCAGCAGATAAACCGCTGCTGCTGTTTGGACTGTGGACCATAATTAGCTGTCGGTTAACGAGTTTGATGATAATTGCCATCAGTGGCAGGAAGGGATGAGTCAGGAGCTGCTGTCACTCTTCCAGCTGACAGCTCAAGTCCTCCTTGATAAATTCATGCCCAATATTCAGATTATGATAGAATCATTGATTCAAGGGGAGACGACGAAGATGACAACAATTCAGAGCACTTGAGCAGACGCACATTTCATCATCTTCATTTCAGAAATGCCTGGTGTCCAGTCTTTCCCTTTTTAATTGACATTAACGAGCCTTTACAGCACATGGCATCCAGTTGTTTCAATCATTAGGGCATTAATTCATATGAAGAAGATGTCATTGAACTTGATTTAAGTTGATGAAAATAAATATATATTTATCTAATATTAATTCTTGACATGATCTTTGAATATCTTTAAATGTTTTAGAGTTCCCCATCGGATCTAATTGTAGTAAAAGCTTCTCACTATAGCAAGCTTTTAATAATTAATTTGAATTTGAATTTGACAGTCATTTTGAATTAGAATCATTGTCATCATAAGTAATGAAGATTTTGTTCCAATTTTTTCATTGCTTATTACAAACTAATCTTGTTGTGATGAAGGCACACAAACAGTGTGCTTCCTTTGTACTGAAGCATTTTCACAAAACACTGAGTGAAACGGTCTTAAGATGACCAGAAGAAAATAGACAGTAACCTTGAGTTAGCTCTGCAGTTTGCATGTTAAACATGTTATATATTTTACACATGCACACACATCTGTTATCTGCAGCTGTACTGTGATTACACGCACAATAGTCAGTGAAGTTAAATTCGCAAAATGAGAAATATAAAAGTAAAGCTATTTAATACTTTACAATATGCAATAAATGTATCAAATATGTCCTAATATTGAAAAATAATAATCATGTAAATGCTGACAAAAGTGTTAACATATTTCTAAATGATTCATAGTTTTACACCACTTTCCAGTGAAATGTTACAGCGGTCTCTACAACCAGGCCCATGTGACTGATCTTCATCTGAAGGAAATCTAATGGCTCAGCTTTGTCTCCTCTTCACATAAAATACAGTAATGCATGAACAATGTACAATGTGTATAATGTGTACGTGTAATATGTAGTTACATGAAAGTATGAAGGTGTGAAACCCAGTGTTCAAACGCACTCAAACACAGACTGTGCAGTGTATTATCTGATGTCTGTTTTTGTGTAACTGTGTTATGTGAGTATGTGAGTAGTAGTTTGTGTTAAGATGTACGGTATACTTGCATCTGTGTTGTAAGATATACTACAGGTGTAGAAACTGACAAACACAGACAAAGACAAAGAATCAAATCAAACACATAGTTTGATAGGTTTTTCACCAATGAACACAGCACAGCATTTCTACACATCAGTGAATGAAACGCTGTGAGATAATTAATCATTAATTAATAATTAAATAATACTGATACAGGATGTAACAGACGGCAGATGGATTAGGACAACGTGACTGGATTGGTATACAGATTCTGGCCTTGGTTATTATGAAGCTCCACTAAAGTGTGGACAGGACAGATCCCAGTCTCTCTGAGGTCAGACCAGATCCCAGTCTCTCTGAGGTCAGACCCAGTCTCTCTGAGGTCAGACCAGATCCCAGTCTCTCTGAGGTCAGACCAGATCCCAGTCTCTCTGAGGTCAGACCAGATCCCAGTCTCTCTGAGGTCAGGCCAGATCCCAGTCTCTCTGAGGTCAGGCCAGATCCCAGTCTCTCTGAGGTCAGACCAGATCCCAGTCTCTCTGAGGTCAGACCAGATCCCAGTCTCTCTGAGGTCAGACCAGATCCCAGTCTCTCTGAGGTCAGACCAGATCTCTTCACCATAAGGAGCCCTGTCTCTTTTCTTTCACTTTTGGGGAGAATCTTAGCAGAGATCTACGCGTCTGTCATGTTCAGTCACCAAATTCCAGACAACATCTGAATAACAGATCCCTGAGGCCACTATCCGAGTCCAGGACCAGACAGAAGCCTCGTTTGTTGGTAGTGTCACCCTGTTCAGATATGGCCAGGGGGGCTCAGTGAATTCTCTTCTCCATTAGCATATCGGCTTCGATTTGGATAGATTCTCTGAGTGTATAAAGAAAGTTTCCAGCAGAGAAGTAATAATGTCGCCACTGTTTGAGGATCAGGAAATAATGAGGAGCTGCATGAAAGAATTTATGAGCAGACTTCATTTACAAACAGCGTCTTTGACATATATTCGGCCCCTTCATTGGGCCTTCACTGTTATTTGCTGCAGCTATCTGAAGTCATGCTGATCTGTGGCTTTACTGAAACACAAAGTCCTCTGTTACGCTTACGGTCATTGTTGTAATGGCTGAAAATATGAAAATAGTGCAGCTGTATATATGACTGGGTTTAAACTGTTCATCAATCTAAAGTCAGACAATGATAAGAGAATGCAAGGATTCCAGACGATAATAAAAATGGTTCACGTCAAAGCCTTTAAACTGGCAGAGTAGAGAGAATCAGTGGGTTAACGTAGCTTAGTACAAACAGAATGTTTATTTCTATTTGTGGGGAGGTTTCAAACGTAACTCAACTCACCTTGTCTGTTAACTGATTGTTTATCCAGGTTGACATAAATGTATATGAATAATAATAATAATCTCCTCTAATAACAGCATTCAACACAGTCAGGGCCAGCAGACTGATTGATCTGACCCCCCCCCCCTCCCCCCCCCCCCCCCCCCCCCCCCAGAGGGCAGCTGGTGTCCTGATGTCAGGAAAATAATCTCTCCTTAAAGTAAAGAGTTGATTATTGACCCAAGGAAGAGGAAAGATCAATATGTGCCATTACACAGCAGCAGGACCCAGGTGGAGAGCGTGAAAACCAACAAACTCCTTGGCACGAACTGACTTTACATTTACTTAATTTACATATGTAAATATATATGTAAATATATATGTTAATATAGCCTCACATATCAGGTATGTGATCATAAATAAACAAATGTCCGATAACCATTCTGCTTCCCACCTCCACTCTGCCTTGTAAGCGACTCAACAGCACAAGTCTCCCACTGTGGTGCTGACTGCATCCAGGGCCACTGATGAGGCCTGAAGCCTGAGGCCGATCACTGACTGGAATAAAATAAAGAGCCAGTGGTTTGGATGCTGTTGTGGGGGGAGGGGGGTGGGGGGCCAAATGCCACAGAATTCCACCCTGAGGTCTGGCTGCATGAAACACAACATTGTGCAGCTTCCACAATGGCCACACTGTCGACACCATGCGTCTAATTTAATTAGCAGGGAGATGGTGCATAAATTCCCTCTGAATTCCTCTGATGAGCCAGTACGGAGCACGCTCAGTAACCTGTCACACAATGAGGAGTCAGTGTGACACTCAGACCGCAGCTTCCTCATTATGCAGGCCAAAGGTCAGAGGTCACAGGATAAGGTATAAGGTTGAGCTGACCAATAATAAGCTGAAGACTTCATGTCATGCTGTTTTCACACACTGTCTGATAATACAGTGCTAAGCTGCAAAACCATTTTCCATCTTTAACAATGCCAAAACAGAGAAAGAAATATTTTTCCTGCTTCTGTTTGTAGTAAAAGTAGAACTGGTGTGAAATTACTGCACATTCATCTCCCTCCTCATGTGTCACTCAACTCCTGGTCACTTGACCTATCAGGCCTCTCACTGGCTTCCTTCTCAGGGTCTGACTGTCAGATATCGGCCTCATCTCACCACCACACTGAGCCTCTGACACTAATCTCCTCACACACTTCTGTCCTCCTGCTTCCTCCTCAGGTATCATATCAGCAGCAGGGAGGAGGTGATCTGCCACAAATGGCAGCTGTGTGGTATTTTGGATCATATGTGCTGTATTACAGATTTAATGTCAGCGCCATGTAGGTTTTTTTTAATCATATATATATATATATATATATAAATATATATATATATTCATCTCTATTTATGTTTCTTTTACAGTTGACCAAATAAATTAAAATAGACACATTATTACATGTTAATTAATTTGTGTTTATTCAACTGTTGAATTGTAATTACTGCTGTTATTATTGGCAAACATGATGGTGGTGGTTAAAATACAATTTAAAAGAGAGGTAAAGTAGCAGGAAAACAAACACTCTGGTGCACTATGACCATGACATCTTCTAACACTCTGCCAGATGGAGGTTTTCCTTTGACCCATTTATGACACAGTTACAGTAACATGTTGAAACGTTGTTCTGTACCAGTGGTTCCTTCAGGAAAACGCGTTTATATGTTTTGTTCCATTTCCTCTCTTTCTGATGTTGTTTAATAGGTTAGGGTTAAACAACATTATGGGACATATTATCAGCGCTTAACAAGGAAAATTATTTATAAATAAAACACATTATAAGCCAATCAAATCTGTGTATTTGTCACACCTTTTACAGTAATAAATATATTTACACACTGCGTCTCCCCGTGCCATCACACATGTGTCCACAGGATGTTGTTTGTCTTTATCGGAGCTTCTGACACTGATCAGTCCAAGCAACCTTCAGAGGATGAGAACAGGAAAAGAAAACGCCAGCAATGTGGGTGATGATCACGCTACTACATATAATCTGCACAAACACAATGGTCAATGCTGAGAGACTAAATCATTTACTGCAGAAACATCTGGAACAAACAGATGTTTCCTGTGTAATCATGTGAGCAACTGTTGGATTCTCAGTCAAGTATTGTTTGGATTTCATAAAATAAAATGAGTATTCACATCTCTTAGCTAACTACTCTGAAATGCTAACGCTGGACTAACTGGACTGAGAAACTAAATGAGCTAAATAGGACACGCTAACTTTAAGCAAACTAACAAGCTAACCAGCATGGAAAGCTAATTCCAAGACAAATGGACAGGAAAACCAACTGTATTTATTTATGTATATCATTTTATTTCAGTATATAAAAGAAAAGCATATGTTTACATGACAACACAAACACTGAATGAAAAGGAGCAGAGAGAAGAAAATATCTTACTTATCCCACCTGCACTGTGTTCACCTGTGAACACTCACACAAACACAAAAACATGAATATATGACCACGTTTTGTCTGTGATTTACTCTGTTGTGTCACTTTAGTGAGAACAGCCCCCCCCCCCCCCCCCCCCCCCCCCCCCCCCCCCCCCCCCCCCCCCCCCCGTCACTTTAGTGAGAACAGCCCCCCCCGCCCCCGCCCCCCCCCCCGCCACTGCTGTGATACCCCTCTACACATCCACCATACAAAACACTTAAGGTCATTCAAAGGTCATCATCTGTCTGTTGCTGGACCCACATGAATGTAAACCATCTGATCACATGACCTATTTGAAACTGTTCTGTGTTGTTGTGTGTCTCTGTGTGTTCTTGTGTACATTATTACATTATATACAATACATTAGTCCATTTACACTTCAGTTGTTTTTAACAGTTTAAAGACATGACGTCATTTCATCAGTCAAACTCAACATGTGTGTCTGAGATTAAACCTAACACAGTTACACCTGTTCACGCGCTCATTAAAGCCTTGCCTGTGCAGTGAGGAAGAACAGGGCGCGTGCTGCTGCTCAGACGCGTCACCTGCTCAGGTGAGCTACCTGCACAGCCAATCAGGTGCCTCGTGCTTAGGATCACACATGGACCATGAGTCGGCACGAGCTACGCCAATGGAACCGAAACAAAGAGCGGCACTGATGGGGGGGCACTTCTCAATTATCCCTCCGTGTGCAGATAGGTGGCGCGTGGTGCTACATGGTCTCGCGACTGTTGATGTTGCAGGGAAAAACAGTGACAGGCTCCGGCGGGAGGCGTCACAAAAACCGCCCTGGCAGATCCGTCCCTCCCGGCCGCGCGCTGCTCCTACACCGGTCCTCACATCACAGGAGACAGGGAGACAGGGAGACAGGGAGACAGGGAGACAGGGAGACAGGGAGACAGGGAGACAGAGAAGGGGTGCACGCGCTGCAGCAGTGCCTTATTCTCCCTCTCTGCTTCGCTCCTTCGGCGCGAGGACACGCGGAGTTTCGCCACAGGTAGGTGTCATCTCCCCTCTCCTGTTTTCTTACAGGGGCCAATCACAGCGCGCCGCTCACCTGCTTCACCTGGACCAGGTGAGCGGAGAGCAGTGCGCGCTCCCGCTCGCTCGCTGCCGCAGGTGTGTGAGTGAGGACGAGTGAGGACGAGAGGAGGACGAGAGGAGGACGCCTGTCCCCGCGTCCGCTGCTGCCGCTCCCCGGTCAGAGGAGTGCGGTGCTCGGTGTGAGTCCGCGGCAGGAGACACTGAGCAGGTGTGAGGGGTCAGCAGGTGGTGACACACCGACATCAGCCGACATCAACACAACGGCAGGCCCGAGCAGCCCCACCGACACACACACACACACACACACACGCACACACACACACACACACACACACACACACACACACACACACACACACACACACACACACACAGCACAATCGGTTACTGATACTAATAACTTTGTGTCATAAAGTTACTGAATGTGTGTGTGTGTGTGTGTGTGTGTGTGTGTGTGTGTGTGTGTGTGTGTGTGTGTGTGTGTGTGTGTCCCGTCAGAGCGGCAGAGACGCTCCTCACTCTCAGAGCAGATCACGCGGGCGGGGACAGGGTTGGGGGGTGCGTTCGGTTCACGCGTTAGGGGAAAGTAAAGTGGTTAAACGGGATGGAACTTTCCTGAAGTGCAGGGTGAAGTGGGTCAGGTCGCGGGTCCGGGTCCGGGTCCGGGTGCGGGACTGGGACTGACTCTGTGTGTGCTGCCTGTCAGGAGCAGGGAGCGGGGAGGAGCCGGGTGGAGGAGCCGGAGCCGGGTGGAGGAGCCGGAGCCGGGTGGAGGAGCCGGGTGGAGGAGCCCATGCGGACCGGACTGGCGGATCAGAGAAGCAGGAGATCATGGCGGAGGGTCCCCGCTGCAAGAGGCGAAAACAGGCCAACCCGCGGAGACAGCACGGTAACACACACACACACACACACACACACACACACACACACACACACACACACACACACACACGCACGCACGCACACGCACACACACACACTAAAAGTTTTCTAACGGCCCGTATGAGGGAAAACCGTTAGGTTTCATTGGAGGTGCGCGTGCACGGTGTCAGGTGTTTCAGGAGCACATTTTTAACAGGAGAGATTAAAACATGTTCTCCAGGGTTAAGTCTGTTTGTGTACATTTTATAATGAAGGTTTTTATTTTATTTTATTTTATTTTATTTTATTTTATTTTATTTTATTTTATTTTATTTTATTTTATTTTAGGGTGTAAACGCTGTTCAGCTTTCGTGAAAATAAAAAACGACACCAAATAAAGGAACATTCCGTCATTTAAACAGCTCGACTTTAAAGTGAGCAGGATGATTGACGGATACCTGTCATGTTTTTGATAATGTAATCATTTTTAATTATAATGAAATAAACAGTGTAAACGAACTGTTTGAAAAGTTAATGGAAACAAATAATTGCTCCCTGTAAATATAAAATAAATTGAAATTGTTCGTCCCAAAAACTTCATCTGACAGAAAGTTAACATGTGACTAAATATTTGATTTTCTGTCTGTGCTGAAGTGGTGTTGTTGTGGAGGCTTGTGGTTGGGCTGATGGAGCTGTGGTGTGAGGGGGGTCCGGATTAGGGCTTTGGCCTCGGCCACCTCTGGTCGTCTGTCTGCCACAGCTGCAGCCGTGCAGCTGGACCGATCTTTTTGTTGGTTTCTCACCATGCAGCTTGTCTGTCTTTAAAGTCCGGTCAAAACCCAGAGCTTCAATTTAAATTGCAATGCAGAGCCCAGAACCTTAAAAAAAATCCAGATGTGCTGAAGTTAATTTGGTGAAAATATGCCATGTGAAATAATTAAAGTTAAATCATGAATTCTCACAGACGTGTGTTTCCTTTACCTCCCTGCACTTTATTTTCATTGGAGTGTTTTCTGCTTGTGTGAGATTGAGTCTGAGTGATAATGATGCAGGCTGTATGTAAGTGTGTGTGTGTGTGTGTGTGTGTGTGTGTGTGTGTGTGTGTCCAGGTCTGGTCCATTTGTGTTGTTTAAGGTTTGTGAGCAAGTGGAGCTTGTGTTTTTGGATTTGGCACCAGGGAGGTCACAGGTCGCCTGGTGTCAGGCTGCTTTCTGTACCATTCATTCCTCATGTCTCACAGCTGTGACATTGTCCACTCAGAGACAGACGTTGTGCAGCTGTTTGCTGACAGTTTACTGATGTCGTTCAGTGTGTTTCCATTTGTGAAGTTGAGGTAATGCATCCAGAGAATTGTGAGATTTTCTTTATATTTTCGATATTTGCCTGATTTTTTTGGTCTTGTATGCGATGTTAGAGCAGACAGGACAGAATGAATGAATCTTCACTGCTGCATTCTGATACAATTTCATCTGACAGTGACAACAAGTAAAAGGAGGTGATAACATTACATCAGTTCAGAATAATGACATGTGACATCTACTGTGAAAATACAAAAATGGTTTTCCTTGTGCAGACCTGTTGTGTGTCCTTCTCGTGCTGTGCGTGGTCCTGATACACTCAGAGTGTCTTCTGATATCGTCACTGTACTCAGTCGCTGTCATTCTCACTGACCTGAATGCCTTTCATATCTGTACTGCCCCCCCCCCACCCCCACCCCCTCAGTAAACACCCCCCTGGGGGCAGAATAAAGAAAAGCAGCTCCCCTCTCCTCCGTCTTAATCACAATGCTGTGCGTGGTCCTGATACACTCAGAGTGTCTTCTGATATCGTCACTGTACTCAGTCGCTGTCATTCTCACTGACCTGAATGCCTTTCATATCTGTACTGCCCCCCCCCCCCCCCCACTGCCCCCCCCCCACCCCCACCCCCTCAGTAAACACCCCCCTGGGGGCAGAATAAAGAAAAGCAGCTCCCCTCTCCTCCGTCTTAATCACAACTCGTAGCCTGACGCTGCCGCCGGCGCTACGCGACTGGATGGCGTGCCACATGAAAAGATCTGTAGAAAAAAAGATGAGGAGAGAGAGAAGTGAAGGTGCGTGTTGGGTATGTGCCTTGTATAGACCCCCCCCCCCACCTCCCCACAGGAATGAATCACACCGAAAATACAGGACAGACGAGTGAGAGACTTTAAGAAAGAGCTAGTGAGAGAGTGAGAGCATGAAGCATCTTCAAGAAATAAGATGACTTCAAACAGATGTTTCAAACATTACACGTCTACATAAAACCTCATCAACACAGAGAGGACGACTCAGTCTACTTATATGAACTCCAGCTGCTTTACTCATTCACCAGTGACTGAAACAGGTCACTTTATTTTTATGTTTGTGGCAACTTTGATTGAAGGCTTTAAGGTTTCTTAAGCATCAAAGATAAAAGTCACATCTGAGGCCACACATTCTGTGTTCTGCCTGGGGGGGTGGGGAGGGGGGTCTGAGGGCCCCGAGGGCCCCTCCCTGCTGCTGTGATGGAGCTCAGCTGCCTCTTGTCATGTCAGAAATCAAGTTCAAAATAAACTACGTGATATGAACTCCTAATTTTGCTCCCCCTCCCCCATAACAGTTTTATTGTCAGGAAAAGCAGATTATCTTTATTCTCCCCCACCCACCACCATCACCACCACGGATTTAGGCAGATTTACTTCACCAAACACCTCTGGTTGGACAGTGGAGGAGGAACTGAGCTTTGCTGTTGGAAGAAGGCGTCCTTTGTTCAGCGAGGTGCAGCATAGTAACAGGGTCAGAAGTGTCCACCCAGTTTTGACCTCTTAATTGTTGATCTCTACTGAAAATTATTTTTACAAATTTCTATATTTATGGTTTTGTAGATTCACGTTGTTCTGCAAGCTGAGGTCTTTGACTCGTTGACCGATTATTTCAATTTGCAGTCAGACTGTTAAAGACACCACCCCGCCTATTTCTGCTTCGTCAAGCTATAGTTCATTAAGCAGTAACACCCCCACCTTACCCTGCTTCACATCCACAGCTTTATTCCTTCTCTAACATCTGTTACTAAGAGTGGGGCCACCATACCATTCTTCCTATTCTTCTTCTGCGTACACAAAGCCGGTCTGTCACCAAAAACTCCTCAGACTTCTGCTACAACTTTTGTCACACATCTTTGGAGCCTATCTCAAACCCAAAAAGAACAAAACATTCACATCAATCAGCTGATTCTCTTGTACCTTCAGAAGTATTTTCGAGTGCTCTGACTCATATTGAGGAAACAAAACAACCACTTCACAGATGCATGGCAGAGCACAGGAGACCCAGCTCCTCCAGTCAGGACTCAGCTCATTCCTTTATTCTTCAAGGACAAAGGGTCAAATCTTCAAGGGTCAAATCATTGCATTTTGGCCAGAAAAGACAAATGTTTGAAAGAGAAGTGAAAGAAGACATTTAGAGGAGGCTTGAGACACCAGCAATCAGCCACTCACAATGCACTCCTGAGCTCCCTTCTCACATGACTTCTCAGGGGACACTAACAACTGTCATTCACACGGTGACTTAGGTGTGAACCAACCGCACAAGAGTGTCAAGGGGTCAACAACCTGCTTGTTTTACCTAATAACGATGCCGGGTAAATAACCACAGGGGTTCAGTACTTGAAACCTCTCTTCAGCATTTTATGAATGAAGAAGTCTTTTGGATGAGAGGTGAAACTGCTTCTGAGAAACTCTTACCATACCTGGATGACTGAGACTGAGATTCACTCGTTACTTCACGTTTCAAACAGTAACAGTAACTAGAGTGAATGTATGAATTTATAAATATAAATGTAAATATTAATTAATAATACCTCTCTAAATATAAATGAGCACATTGTTGACTGTCAAACCACTTCAGCTTTGTTATGACTGCACTCTGACTGCATTTTTTCTCACTGGCCCTTCCCTAGCAGAAACTGTTAGTTTGATTGGTTGATTTCCTCAGGCAAGGTCAAACACACATGGAACAATCAATAACGGATGGCTGGATTAAGGTGTCATGACTTCTGCCTGTCCGAACTGTCACTTACGGCCCAGTGACTCGACCCCTGGAACAACCTGTCCATACATACTTCAGTCCTACTGCTGTAGGGCCCAAATCCAACTCTGCTGAAAGTCAATCAAATCAGAGTTATTACAAACACTTATACCAATATCTGTGGGGTCTACCCCCAAAAGAAACTAAATGAAGGTAAACAAAAGTATCTCCAAAACTATACATCACAACTCTCATATTTTGACATTTTGAGTTAGAGGAGAAGTAGCTGAAGAGTTTGATGTGTAATAATGTTGTGTAAAAATTTTTGATTTTCTGATTTCTGATTTTATTGCCAATATCGGCCGATAATAATTGGACATCTCTAATTTTTAGAAACATAAGAAACACCTTTAATCGTTCCACATGGGAAAATTTATTTAGTACACAACATACAGTTTACAGTACATACAGTACAAACTATTGACATGCACATGCAGAGCAGAAGACTACACCACGAGGAGCGCCCGGGGAGCGAGTTCAGGGGGTTAAGGGCCTTGCTCAAGGGCCCAAGGTTGTGGACGGCAGTGGACAAATGGTGGCACCTCTCCCGATTTTCGGCCAATCCAGGGTGCAAACCGGCAACCTCACGTACCCAAGTTTGCTAGACCTGGCCCGGGATGGTGGCGCATCACCCAAATTTTTGGCCGAGCTGGGATTCGAAATTTTGGATATTTACATAGATCAGAGATTTGTCATGAAGAGCTGAAAAGTTCTGATAAAATTCTCTGAGTCTGCTTTATGTCTCAACTCTGACCGTCAAGCCCCACAACCAAAACCTCCTTTGGCCAGATCAGGGTTTCAGGCCGTGATGAAAGGACACCACTTCCCAGTCTCTGATTTTCCACTTACAGTAATGAGCCTGTGCAGCGCTACACAATGCAAGCCGGATGCCTCGGGGGGAGTCCGACTCAGCTGACCTCTGCGTCTGAGGTATCTGAGCTGACATTCCCGTCAAAGCTGGTCCCCACAGTCCGGTCTCTTAGAAATGTATCCACATCTGTGGACTTTGTGAGTCCGTCGAGCTGCAGTGTGACCACGTTTTGGACAGTTTTTTCAAAATAGCCTGTGGTGCTGTAGGTTCTGCAGAAAATCCCAGAAACTAAATGTTAAGGTAAAGATCTATGTCATCAAATGAAAAGATCAATAAATCATTCGTAATCACAAAGCAAGTACCAGTATGTGTTTCATCTGAATATAAACTGAATATTAAAAATTACAATATCAGTAAATTCAGTTGTTCTTAATTGCTCACACAGCAGAAAGCTTTCAAAACAAACAAACAAACTTGTAAAATATTCAAACTTACAATAAAAAAAGAATCCCAAAGGACAAATTCAATTGAGGAAATGTAAATGAAGAGGTTATAATAAATGATTCCTCCACCTTCAGAACAGACCGCTGATTGGTTGTTTTCATGGGCCTGGCAGGAAGAATGGGAGAAGAATTGAATGATGTCATTTCTGGAAGCTGATAAACACAGTCAATATTTCTTTCTGTTCTTTTAACCTGTCTTGTTGTCCAACAGTTGGAGGTGGATTTCAATAGGCTTTTATTGAGCTAAAGATGTGCGACAGCAGATGCTGGTTAAACCAGAAATAAAGAGCAGAAAGAGTGTGTGTGTGTGTGTGTGTGTGTGTGTGTTCCAGAGAAAACACACATTAAACATTAAAGTGTCTATAAGTAGGGCCAGATGTGATCAGAGAGGATTAAGCTTCTTTGTGATGCAGTCGTTTATGTTGTAAAGACCCTGTGCAGCACTGGTTAGATCATAATACATGGATGAAAGAAACAGCTACACCGGTGAACCAATCAACACCACACACTGCAGGAGCATACAGGAAGAGACAGATATTAAACCTCTGTTTTGATTAGAACTAACTCCACCACAAATGTCAAATGTCGTCAGCTTAACAGTGTAAATAAACTGATATCAGTGTAAAAAGGGAAAGCAGTTTTTCTCAGACTCAAGCCACCCTTTGTCTGCTCAGATCTTCCTACTGCTCTGGGCCCATAATGCATTTCAATGATTTTTTCCTTGTTTGTTCCCACGGCGATGGGCTTAATCAGTCGTCTACCTTTTAGCAGAGCAGCTGGGTGAAGTCTCGTGCGTTGCCTCTGAGCCGACAGAACCCTGTTTGCAGTGGGATTACCAGACTTTGTTTGTTGGGGATGGGGGGTGGCAGTGGACGTAAAGGTAGCCATGGGGAGGACCCCCTGTAGGCCAGGAATGCTGGTCAGGTCAGGGGAAGAGAGCTGGGGCAGACGAGGGCACTCTGGGATGGGGCAGGTGCTTTTCTGAGTCCTGTCACCCATCAAAGAAGCCAGTGCTGAAAAGGTTAACGGAGAATTATACCCCTACCCTCCAACCAACCCCCCCCCCCCCCCCCCCCCCAACCACCCCCCCCCCCCCCCCGCCCCAAAAGCCTCCCATTCTTCAGCCTGTGCTGTGGCTGACAGACGCATCATTCTCCTTCATCCGACTGTGTTCCAGTTGACAAGGCCGGGCTCATACACACAACTACATCACTATGACTGTTCAACACCAGAATCCACAGAATCCACGGTGCAGCTCAGCAGGTAGACCTGACCCTGGTTTACAGAGACCACTGTCTGACTTCACGCAGCCAGGTTCAGATATGTCCTACGATGAACAAATGATAAACGCTTACAGTTAAAAGAAGGGTTTGGTTGGGTGGGGTCTGTAGCGGTGGTGGTGGTGTACAGGTTGCATCATGGGACTCGAGGTGTACCCCTTTTGTGCAGGTTGTCAAATGTGGTTAATGTGACACCCCCCCAACCCCCAACCCCCAAGCCCCAACCCAGCCATGCACAATGGTCTGGGAGAGCTTTTCTTTTTTTCTTCTCCCACTCACTCTTTCTCTTTCTTCATTTTGTTGTCTGTGACTCCCCCACCCCTGTGTTATTGTTGGTTTAATTACCCCACCCCCACCTCCTGTGGGTGGGACAGGCATTATTTGACAAGGTGCTTCAGAATGTCGACTGCTGCCACTGTTCTGTCTTCATTCTACTTTCCAGCATAAATTAGATCCTAAACTTCTATGCAGGATCTTGAGACAAGGATGAATTCATCAGACTCATTCCACACTTCCACAATAACGAGGGCGATAAAAATATTTGTGTGTAAAAAAAAATTCAAGTCATAAAAACACACTTGAATGGAATGTAAAGGTGAAAGGAAGCTGAGAGGAGCCTGTCAGGAATGTGATTTTCATAGCTTCATATTTTAAAAAGTCCTTTGTTGTAGGATGAGACAGCGATGGCAGGAACACATGCTGCTTGGCAGTGGTTCTAGTGCAGCAGATAACAGCAACAGCTTTGATATCAGCCGCTCTCGTAAGCCTGCCCTGGCACCTGCCAACGGGGAGGTACGCATTCATCTGCCCCCTAACAGGATTAGACTGCTCTGTAATTGATTCGTTTGCAGTGAGGGGAGGTGACAGTGCTTTGGAAATGAGAGTTTAGGTAACTGGCGCCCCAGAATTCAGCTGACTCCATGTGTCAATGTTATTACATCAGTCCAGATGAACCTGAAAGGCCATCTTTGTGTGCACTCATTGACTGTTTGTGACACGCACAAAGGAACCAGCTTCAATAGAGGTCATGAAAGTGGTCATTGTGAGTTTGTACTGCACTTTATGAGTTTGTTGTGATCTGTGTGTGATCAGGTCAATCGATGTGACACACATGAAGCTCGTTAAGGTCTGCATCACTTCACACATGGATTCAGATGCACTGAGGATGACGAGAATGATAATGTGATGGGATAACAGGAAAAACGGGTCAGTCGATACCTCACTCTCATAATGTGAAAACCCATCAGTGTCTGGCATGTGAGTTAAAGGAGAACTAGACAACAGCCATTTTTACACTCAGGTCGTATCCCTCATCTCCTCTGATGCCGTAATAAAACGGAGAAAAGATCTCCGTGATCAGCTGCAGGGTTTCAGTGCTTTCCTAAGGGGCCAATCTCTAAACGCCTGGAGACAATGTCAATCATTACCAAGTCTGTGAAGGTTCTCACTCATCCAGATGATAGTAGCACTACTAGTTTGATTATTTTCTCCAGTGTCAAGGTGGGTTAGGGTCCAGACCATCTGTCTTCTTAAAGATGGTCTGAAAGAGGAGTGAAGAGAAAGACTGGGAGTCATGTCGACTTCTTGTAGACTTTTAATGAGCCTGGGAAACCCCCTACCCACTGGGCAGAACTAGGTGACCTAGTGGACACAGTCTGCCCCGGGGGGGTGATGGAAGATGTGGTGGCGGTGGTGATAGGGGGAGCTGGGGGGCTCTTCACATCTTCTCTGGAGCCTCTTTGTTCTGGACATCTGGCGCTGTAGCTAAACAAAATATGTGAAGACAATGATTTATGGCTGTGCTAAATTGAGCTGGATGATGTTTATTTCATCATAGTCATGACGAAAAAGATGGCGGCTTCCTGTTCCTGTTCCCTGTTGGGTCCTTGTGCCACAGTCCCTGGAATCTGGGTTAAATGGAAATTGATTGAAGTGATACCAGACAATAATTACATTCTGACTCAAGTCTATGTGCAACAGAGCAGAAGAGAATGAAATAAGATCTTTATCTGCACAGTGACCCCACCCCGCATCCAAGTCCATGAACAGTCATTTCAAAAACAATATGATCTGGTCTGAATCAGTGAAACTATTATCTCTCTGAGAAGCATTATTTAAAACTGTCACGTCAGTCTTCTGTGAAGGGCACGTTAACCTGTGCATCATGACAATGCACTGTCTATATGTCTTCATGAATGAGTGTGGATAAAGAAGAATAAGAATAAAGAATAAAGAGATTTAATGTTAGTAAACAATTAGTTTATCCCAAATTTGAACAGAAGAAATTATGTACAATTCTGTTTTTTCACTTATGGAATCAGGGATCACCAGACCTGAGACCAGATGTTGTCAGATGTTGACCATTTTGACTTTGCTGAGGTAAACATGAGTCAAATGAGTGAAATGGTGAAAGATCTGCTGCCATTTTATTTACTGATTCAAATGGAACATGTTCTTGTCTTTTCCCATTTATCTGCTCTGGCTCTGTTTCTTCTTCATGTGTGAAAAGCCGGTGAGGTAACGCACTTGATAAAGGCAGTTACACACTCAGTTTCCTCTTCTCTGTCCACACTCAGATCCGTGTCCTTGAGACTAACTTCTCCTTGCTGCTGCTGTAATCTGCTGACACTTCATTTCATGGGCTTTTGTTGACCTTGTCACCACATTGTTGCTTCTACTTCTATTTCTGAGAAGTGCACACACACACACACACACACACGCACACACACACACACACACACACACACACACACACACACACATCTTCCTGTTATGCCCTGTCTCTTCTTTAATTCCTTTTTCTTCTGTAACACTTCCTACTTGTCTAATGTTGCCTTTTACCATCTGCAGTAAATGTATTGCGTTGTTTGATGTTGGTCAAAGTGAGCAATTCTTTTTTGAGTTTGTGTGTTTGTGTATTAGGCAGAGATCTGTTGGAATGTTTCATAAAAAAAATGTTGAGTGTTTGTTTGGGATAACAGACATTAACCTGACCTGCGCTACCATGGTTATTTACTTCATTCATTGGTCAATCACAGTTACAGTTACAGTATGTGTTACATGTTACACTGTGTTACACTGTGTTACACTGTGTTACACTGTGTTACACTGTGTTACTGCGTATGTTGTCATGTGGCGTGGTTTATCAGCTGCCATTAAACAACAGAAAACAAACAGTCTGTGTAGTAGTGAGTTACAGTGTGTATTACTATGTGTAACACACTTAGTTACAGTGTGTGTTACGTGGTATAACACTGTGTGTTACAGTGTGTGAGAGTCTTTTACAGTGTATGGCACTGGGATGCACTGTGCATGTGATACAAGGTATGCTGTGGTGTGTTTAGCAGTGTTTTACAGTGCATTGCATTGTTGTTTCTTTGTGAACGTTGTGTGTAAGTGTATGTTGCAGTATGTTACAGTGTGTATTACAGACTGTTACAGTGTGTGATAGGTTGTGATACAGTGTGTTATAGTGTGTGCAATCTTTCTGCTTTTCACCCGTACTGATCCTCGTTCAGCGTGTCGACAGAGAAGATCTGTGTTTAGGTATCATGGGGCCAAATATCCCCCGGAATCAACAGAAGAACGGGGTTGCAGCAATCAGGCAATTAAGTGGTGTTGTTGAGCAATGTGACTTTTTAGAAGGTTGCTGCTCATGTGACCTGTGACACAACAAAACACAGGAAGAGCAGACTGAGCATAACCAATGCAACCTGTGATATAGGGAGATCAAGTGTAAATAGTGTGATCATTTAAACCTTAAATATAACTCCAGTGTGAGTGGACAGATGAGGAGATACAGATCACAGATCAGTGGAGAAACCTTCTAAAGCTGCGTGTGATGAACAGCTGACTGCAGGTTTGCTGAGGGTTTTAGTCGTCTCTTCTCTCTGATGATAATGATTTTATAGCGGCAACATGTTTCAGTCTCTAATGTGTTATTATTGCTGCGTGTGATGAACAAATGGCTCCTTCAGCCATCACACTGCTTTAAGAGCCTTTAACTTCCCTTCACGGTTCATTCAAGTGGTGCGTTGGATTCTTTCACTGGTTCGCATGATGATGAGGGATGAGTGTGCGGTCAGCTGGGCGAAGAAGGAAAAAAGTGTTTTCCTGGAATCTCTGACACTGACTGAGGATCAGTGGACGTCCTGTATGTCAGTGTTAAAGACACTGTCCACTGCTCTCTGTTCATTCATGTCATACGGGGATGAAACATCTCCTTGTGTCTGGTTCAGTTATATGATGCTGCTGTACAATGAAACATTGGACAGTGTCAGGTCAGAAACCCTGTCCAACAGGGACTGAACACTGTCTCCAGTGGTCCTCTCTGTCTCTGTGCTCCATGTAAACCACCAGCCAAAAGCAGGAAGTGAAGACACCTCTCATATCAGAGGTGAACTGGAGACCACAACGCCTGTAACACTGGGCTCATTGTAGCGACATCTTCCTCCCACCTCTCCACCGTCCTCCCCCTCTACCTCCCCCTTCAGCTCTTACTGTCAGTGGGGAGACACAGCTGTGGACAGGACAGTCAGACAGGACAGTCAGACCAGATACAGACAGACTGTCAAACTCATTGAAATATCCTCAGTTATCTCGTATGGTGGTTTTGTGATTGGAGGTCTTCTCCCTGATTGGACAATCAGAGCATCTTCTTCATTGCAGGTGCAACAGTAATTTATATCACTGGGTATTGATTAGGTGTCATGACATGGTCAGTTGACCTGTACGTCCGCCTGACAGTGAGTCATGGCAGCAGAAATAATGATTCATTGGTCATTCATTTGATTTTCTACACCATGTGTCTGCTCACCCTCTTCATGAAAAGTTTGGTCCCGTGAGGTCCGAACTAACTGACAAATATTATTCTACCACCGATTGGCTGGTGAAGTCAAATAAGCAAACCACGGAGAGTAAAGCTGTCATGGAGTCCTCAATGAGTCTACATATTTATTTCTATAGTGACTCCATATTTCATATATACTGTCTATAGTCAATTCAGTCTTCATCACCTGCAGCATGAAGGATGTGCTTTTAATTTGACAGGACAATAACAAGTGTCTTTATGACAATACTGGAGAATACTGCATGTAATAATGATACTGAATGCAGTTTTACCTTCGTAAAACAACAACAACTAATAATAATAATAATAAATAATAATAATAATAATAATAATAATGATAATTCACCTAATTTCACTGAAGTGAAAGTGTGAGGTGATGATTTGATGACTTTTCTTCTTCTGTCCAGCTGCAGGTTTCAGTGGACGACGTCCTGTGGTCAGTATTAAAGTAACTGTCAGCAGTTTCACTACCACAAAACTGTTCTGGGAACACATCACAATACCTCTGATGAAGTAATACCTGACACAAAACTCTGTGTGTGTGTGTGTGTGTGTGTGTGTGTGTGTGTGTGTGTGTGTGTGTGTGTGTTTGTGCTTTAATTAGCGTTTATTGAGCAGAAAGAAGATTATTATTCGATACTAAAACCAGCCACACTCACACATCTGAAAATATTGGTTACATGACCATAGATGTGTAAACAGGAAGCAGCTGGTTACCTAGTAACAGCATATCCTCTGAAGGAGGAACAGCGATGGTGAAAAGTCAGATTTCAGAAGATGGCCGTCTGTCGTCATTTACCAAAGTCTCTGTTTCTGTTTGTCCAGTTTTCAAAATAAATCACAAGCCCAATAAAACAAAGCTCAGTATTTTTCATCATTAAAAGAGGACAGTTTGTAAGTGTCGGATTTAGAAGCTGGAAAACCGGAGTGTTCCAGCCAGGTTCCAGCCATGTTCCAGCAGGCTCACAGGCTGAGTACAGTCAGACTGTACAGGCGGCGGGGACGGTGTCCTGGGAGTTAGATCAGTGTTGGAGTTGAGGGTCAGAAACAGGATCAGGTTGTTTTGGACTCCTGGTTGAGATGCAGAAGAGAAAGCTGAAGTTAAATCAGTGACGTGAAAGAATCAGATTTGATCCTAAATTATTTGGAGGGCTCATCTGAGGGATTTAAACTTCCTCCTCCTCCACCTGGGAAGATATCGTATACATCAGTCATCTGCGTGTGGATCCGTTATTCACAGAAGTCTCTCTTCTCTGGAAGCAGCCACCGTGTGGCCACAGATGATTAATTGAAGACAAAGATGAAGTTTAGCTTCAAAACGCATGTGGAACGAGATCCTGAGTTCAAACAGGAACATTTATTTTTTCACTTTTCCACCTCCTGCATTCATTTATGTGACACACACACACACACACACACACACACACACACACTCACACTCGTACAGTCACACATACGTACATATTTCTAATCTGCATGCGTGTGTGTGTTGTCTTATCATAGCGCAGCAGCAGTGTTCTCTGTAGTGTTTCTCTAATCAGATGAAACAATGATGGCGAGGTGAAAGGGGAGGGGCTTCAACTGTCCTGCTGTTCTCCTGATAGGGTTAACGTCAGAAACACCTTCAGCACATCAGCACATCATGCTGAAACACTCAGATGACACTCACAACATCATGGGTTCATTGATGGATCCTCAGTGGTCAGTTTAGTGAGAAGACACAAACACGGGGGGGGGGGGGGGGGGGGGGGGGGGGGGCTGAGTAAAATGTGGTGAATGGAGTGTGGTGAGGATTGATGGTTGATGGTTTACGCTGGAGTCGGAGGTTAAGATGGCAGAGGATGGTGGGTTTTGTTTTGTGTGTGTGTGTGTGTGTGTGTGGGGGGGGGAGGTATGGGGGGGGGTAGCTCAAGGTGTTGAAACCTGATTAAAGTCCTGTAAAGCTCTGGAACAAGTCCACTTCTTCCTCTACTGATAACACACACACTTCACTACAGCCACACAAACTGTGTGTGTGGCTGTCAGTGACGTCAGGTCAGAGGTGAATTATTCCCCACACCCCCACACCCCCCACCCCCACCCCACACCCCAACTGCTCACCCTGGTGGGGTGGTGACTGTAATTACACAACCTCATCTCCACCATCTCCTCAAGTTTGTGCTGCCAGGGCAAATCTGTTTGACCAATCACAACCCATCTTTTACAGTGTTACTGTCACTAAACAAAAATACTTCATACTTCTTTTTATTTTCTGTCCTCTCTTTTTCAACCTGTTCATAAAAATAATTACAAACCTTTTTTACACTCGTTTGTCACAGACGTCTGTCTCTCAGGACAAATCAGCTCAGAGTCTTGTTGTCCATTGTGAGCCTCTGCATCAGTGGGTGTGTCATTGTGGTGTTAGTGTGTGTGTGTGTGTGTGTTTGTGTGTGTGTGTGTGTGTGTGTGCGTTGCAGATAAATGAGACATATACACTTGCTGTAACAAAGTTGCAGTAAAACCAGATGAGTTGAACAGTGGAGTGGATTAACTGCTCCTTCATGTGAATGTGATTGTGTTTGTCTGTTGTCACGTGTCTGTGTTAACACACGTTGGTGCAGTAACACACATTCGTGTCATGATTAGTTGTCCACATACTTCTGAATGACTGAGATGCACTGACGCCAAACAAAATACACAAAATACACAAATCTTAGATAAGCTAGTCCATGTGTGGTAGAGATGTGACATGTGGCCATAAGTACTTGGACAGTGTTCACTGTGTAATATTCAGTCGATGTACAGTACTCCTGGCCATGTATCTGCTTGTGTGATGAATCATTTCCAGCCTGTAGCCACTAGGTGATCTCATTTTCCTGTCTCACCTACTCACCCCTCCCCACCCCCTCCAACTGTTCACTCAGGTGACCTGCTCAGAGCGAGAGAGAGAGAGGGAGAGAGAGAGAGAGAGAGAGAGAGAGAGAGAGAGCATGAGCTTGTTTCATCTCATTACACTGCAGCGAGAGGCAGGACGAGGACGCAGCACCTGGAGGAGGACAATGGCCGTTTGACATTGTGTGGATATACAGATGAGGGGACACATGGTGAGGGTGGACAGACAGTTTACAGAAAATGGACAGAGGATGGACAGACAGAGGGTGGACAGACAGAGGGTGGACAGACAGAGGGTGGACAGACAGAGGGTGGACAGACGGAGGGTGGACAGACAGAGGATAGACAGACGGAGGGTGGACAGACAGAGGATGGACAGACAGAGGGTGGACAGACAGAGGGTGGACAGACAGAGGATGGACAGACGGAGGGTGGACAGACAGAGGATGGACAGACGGAGGGTGGACAGACAGAGGATGGACAGACAGAGGATGGACAGACAGAGGGTGGACAGACAGAGGATGGACAGACAGAGGATGATATCTGGACGAGATCGTCTGATGATATGAAGATAAAACCTCCCAGATCTGCTGAGGACTCAAACGACCCTGAAGCACCGCGGTTTGCAAATAACCACAAATAAAACACAATACTGAACATGACATCACAACATTTCTCAATTCCAAACACACACCCACACAACTCATCTCGAGGAGACGGAATCGAGCACAACTGGATTTTTGGTTTTGTCTTTTGAAGACGTTTCACCTCTCATGCAAGAGGCGTCTTCAGTTCATGTTCGCTGACTCAGCTGGGACTCGTCCCAGCTGAGTCAGCGAACACAACTATGACCTGTATGAATGAGAATACTGACAGACCCACACAACTGAACTTTACAGTCTTACAGTCTATGACAGTCTTCATCAAGGAAGTGCCCAACTGTGCTGATTGTAAATCTGGATGTTCTCCATTTGTGTGGGTTTTAGGTAAGATTGTTTGACAGTTCCTTTGCGTTTGTGTGTGTGATTGTGTTACAACTGTGTTACAACTGATTGCTTTCCAACTACATCAAATTCAGAGATCAGTTGAACTAAGGAACAGGGCACTGTGACTGGACACACAACAGCACTCACAACACCATGAAGTCGTATGCTACAGAAAGAGTTCCAGCTGCACTGCAGTTGCCTTATGATTGTGTTGTTTTGTTTGCGTTATGTTTGTCTTGTGTTTCGTTGTTTGTGTTACATCTGTTATGTTTTTGATTTGTTTGCGTTGTGTTTTTTGTGTTACATCTGTTATGTTTGTGATTTGTTTGCGTTGTGTTTTTTGTGTTACATCTGTTATGTTTGTGTTACACAGTATCATACACAGACAAACAGCTGGAAGCTGTTCTTCCCTCCAGAGTCAGAGAAACTGTCTCAGCAGAGGCTGGTTAAACAGGGGGGGGGGGGGGGGGGGTGTGGGGGGGGGGGGGGGGGGGGGGGGGGGGGGGTGGGGGGGGGGGGGGGGGGGGGGGGGGGTGAATGCCTGCAATGTGTTGTCGCTACTTTGTCCTTGACTCCTGAATGGGCACAAAGGACAGGCTGGGACAAAGAAGAGCTGTGACATCAGCAGGGAAAAAATGTTTTTAAGGTTGTTTTTATGCTTAGTGTAGATGTGAAGACACAAACATGTGACCACATCATGTGTTTACGTGTTCATGTGCTCATGTGAGGGACAAAATGGTGGACAGGAGTGTTTTCCAGCGAGATGCGGGTCGGCGGTGTTTCCCCTAATGACATCTGCCAATCTGACACAGTCATGTGACCTCCCAGGCAAACAGCGCCGTGAATGGCTTTTGTCTGAGAGGTCACTGCTGCCCACCAACACACAACACGACCAGTCCCAGTGGAGACACATGAACACACAACCTGCTGCAGCAAAGACTCATCTGTCACTAAAGTTCACCGTTTTTACACATTTATTTATTTACTGATTTACAACAAGCTGCTGTGAACACACAAAGTTACATGTATGTGTTATTAACTTTACAGTATAGCATCATTAATGTTTACATAGCATACACATTCATTGTACACATAAACACTGTGTGTGTGTGTGTGTGTGTGTGTGTGTGTGTTATATCATTATATCCTAACATACCTGAGACCACACAGTGAGTGTTTACATCTTACTTTTCAGTTCTTCTTTTTCTTTTCTGTTTTTTTTATGCATTACCCCATTTGTCCTCCAGGCCACACCTCGTAATAAAGCCAGTTTTGTCCCACGCCTTCCAGCCCCTCTAATGCTCTTGGTATTCAGGCCCAGGTCAGCAGATTTCAGCCCAGCCCACCAGGGCTCCCCTTTTTCATTTGCACCTGTTATGCAGTTGTCCGGGAGGCGAGTGCTGCAGCCCGCGGCAGACAAAGATCATATTATGTACAGATATGTAGATGTTAATCTGTGTGTTCCCTCAGGGCAGAGAGAAGAAACCCTGAAGAACTGGGTTTGACTTCCTGCTTCACTCAGATACATTGCTCCTCCAGATGCCTCCTTCACATCATCGCTGAGCAAAATTAAGCTGAAAAACAAGCCTCACTTCTCATGATGTCATGCCCCCCCCCCCCCCCCCCCCCCCCCCCCCCGATGTCATGCCCCCCGCCCCCCCCGCCCCCACCTCCCTGCCCCTCTGACCCACTGATGGGGTCACCAGAACTCAGCAGCAGTATCTTATTTAATACCAAACAACACAGCATTATGAAATATACTGTCTCAAACTAAAGACACTGCGTGTAGATCTTTATTTGAAGTCAAACAACCCATAACAACAACAACATGTCCTCACCACCACCACCACTGTCTCTCATATTCCTGTCAGCCATCAGTCTACTGGTAATCTGAGTCCTCCTGGTCCTACTCTGGGCTCAGGTGTTGCTAATGAAACATTCCTGTTGTTTTTGTTGCAGTGTTGAACTATGACAGTGTGGTGGAGACGGCGTCAGAGACAGACGAGGAGGACAGGATGCCGGTCCCTGAGGATAACAGCCTTGCCGAGAGAAGAGGAGGGGCAGAGGAGGAGGAGGAGACAGATAGTCCAGCTGGTGTGCCCATTCAAGAGGCATCACCCCGTGTTGCTCATGCCCTGCTGTGGTACCGGGACCAGGAGGACTCAGAAAGCCAAGAGGGACAGAACTGCCTCCATGGCTGGAGACTTGGAGACAACACCAATGGAGACCCAAATGGCACTGGTGAGACGATGCAACACCTGAACAAATGCAACATGACATATTGCCATGACAACAGATAGACGACCAATACTAAAAAGTGAAACACTAAAAACAGGTATTTAACAAACACGTGTCTAAATGTTGCTTTGTGTAATTTACTTTACCTGCCGCCACAACATGAAGACATGAAGTGGTTTAATGTAGAACAATTTATATCTGTGGCCTCATTTTGATCGACCAACAATGTGATTTTAAACATATTTTAGTTTTACTTCCATCGCTTCATTGATGATAAAGTAAAAAAGTTTAAACTTGTTAATGATTAGTGTGTGTGTCTTAATGACATGTATAATCGTTATTATTATTATTATTATTTATTCCTTTTCCTCCCGTCGGGGCCTTAGGACTGTGGAAGAGGCCACAGGCCTCCTCCCTCCCCCTCACTGATAGAGAGAGAGAGAGAGAGAGAGAGAGAGAGAGAGAGAGAGGGGTAGTCTCTCTGAATGAAGCTTATGATACTTGTAACTCCCACTGGGGACTCACATGAGAAGGCCCAGGAGCAACTAGCACAATAGCCCTCAGTTTAACCTTCAGTCATTATGTGGAAAGCACCTTGAGATAGTGATTGTGTCAGGAATCCAGCTGATCTCTGACCTCTGCACATGAACTCTGTTGTCATGTGTCACGTGTTTGTTGTCTGTCTTTTCTTAGATGACAGGAAGGATGAGCGTGAATATGTCGATCCAGAAGTGGGAAACAGCACAGGTAAGACATAAACTGAAAATACAAAATACCTGGAGGTGTAAAAGACAGACAAGAGATGTCTTTTACAGAATGTCTCACCCCTCATGGGGTGAGACATTTTCTGATCATAAGTGTTGACAAACTGGACAAAATGTTGTCATGAATGAGATTTGGCAGTAATGCACCAGTTGTCTGCCTCTCCACACAGTAACCTACATGGCATGAAGATGATGCTGGTTTATGTCTCACGTCACATCAGTGTTAATATAAACTCTGTGTGCCGGAACTTTTCATCCTCTCCTTTTTGCATGAGCTCAGTGAGGCAAATGGAAGGACGCTCGGAATTCCACGAGTATTTTCTGAAACGTAAACTGGGGGAGGGCGAGGGTCACCCTGCGACTATCGCTGAGTATCTGCAAAGCAGTAACACTGCCATCATTTACCCCGAAGCCCCAGAGGAGGTGACGAGGCTGGGAATACCCGATTCCTCTGGTCAGGATGAAAGTGAGCAAGGTGAGAGAAGACCTCCAAATCCAAACCACCAACTCCAAAAAAACCCTGCAAAAAAACTTCACTGAGAAACTTCACAAGACTAAAGATTAAACACACAGATTAAAAACAACTACAGATACAAATCACTACCATAACTACATATATGCATAGATTCATAATAAACTGGATTAAACAAGTCATTGCAGGTTTCACACTGTGACTGTGACCTGTCTCGTAAACTAAAACCAATGTCAGCGTCAGGATGGAATCTGAAAAGGTCACTGAATCATTGTGTGATTGTTACATCACCTAAACTTTGACCTTGTGACTTCTGCAGAGCTGCCACCTGGCACACCAGATGACTTTGCCCAGCTGCTCACCTGTCCGCACTGCAACCGTGGCTACAAACGATTGACGTCTCTGAAGGAACATATCAA
This sequence comes from Trinectes maculatus, assembly GCA_016785345.1. Lineage (NCBI taxonomy): Eukaryota > Metazoa > Chordata > Actinopteri > Pleuronectiformes > Achiridae > Trinectes > Trinectes maculatus. Next base: position 309,776 of record JAFBJQ010006760.1, on the reverse strand, counting down.
GTATCGCCATGAGAAGAACCAGGAAAACTTCACCTGCCCAGTGTGCGCCGACACTTTCAGCCACCGGACACAGCTGGAGCGTCACATGACCACACACAAACCCCCCAGAGAACAGGTAAATGTCACCTGCATGACGGCTCCAAATGATCATCTCAAGGAGAAGATCATTTGGTCCCACAAGTCCCAGCCAAGTCAGCGAGCATGAACTGATGAAGCCTCCTGGATGAGAGGTGAAAACGTCTTCAAAAAGGCAAAAACCAAAAAATCCAGTTGTGTTCGATTCAATCTCCTTGAGATAACTATGACCTGGATGAATGAGAATATTCACAGGCTAGCTCCAAATGATATTTCATATCAATATTGATATTTCATATCAGTATTGATAACAGTATTAGATATGTTTATGACAGATTAACAGTTGTAAATTAGAAACATGTACTATCACAGCTTAACATGTCTACAGTAATTAACACATATTTATATAAAGAGTAAACTGTAGACAGTTTTCTGTCTGTGGTCTTATATGTATATGGATATACATGTAATGTATATATGTATGTATATATGTTAGATGATGTATTTGATCTGATAATAAGATGCTGCCTTTCATCTAATATTCACATTCAATGTCAGTAACTAATTTGTCATTCACTTTTTCTGATACTTGGACAAACCACCTGGAGAACACACACACACACACACACACACACACACACACACACACACAAACAAACAAACCACCTGGAGAAAACACATACACACACAGGGTAACACTCTAATATACAGTGTACGTACGTACATGTGTATATTTGTATTCATAAAATGTCTCATCAGTTCATCTCTTCAGAACAAAGCAGACACACATACGACCCACTCCCTTTTGTTTGTTTATCTCTTTATTTGCACATGAAATGGGAGGACTATACCTTTATGAGAGACGGTTTCCTCTGAACACTCAGCCCACACTCTTTCTCAGAATGTGTCCAAGGGAAAACTCTGCTATACCAAACAAATGAAATTCCCCATCAGATATTTGCTCAGCGACTCCCACGCTTTCTGCTTCACACCTTTCTCCACAGCTGCCGCTGCTCAGTGAAGAAACTGGAAACCGCAAGTTCAAATGTAGCGAGTGTGGAAAGGCCTTCAAATACAAGCATCATCTAAAGGAGCACCTTCGCATTCACAGTGGTGAGTGTCCATCACTGAGCCCTACTGATCGTCACATAACCTCCAACCTTTATGACTGCTCTCTCTCTCTCTCTCTCACACACACACACACACACACACACAGTCTAATCTGAATCCAATCCAATCTAAACCCCTGAAAAGTCGGAGCGTCACCAAAGAAATGCAGCTTTTCCTGAAGGGAACGTTGCCTAAATCCAAACAGCACAGTGAAACATATGTTGTGGTGTGTTGCAGGTGAAAAACCCTACGAGTGCTCAAATTGCAAGAAGCGGTTCTCCCACTCTGGCTCTTACAGCTCCCACATCAGCAGCAAGAAGTGCGTTGGCGTGATTGCTATCAGTGGGCGAGTACACAATGAAAACAACAGTAAACCCAGCTCTTCACCTAATTCCACAACCTCATCACCAAGTAGCCCTGCTCTTGCCCAGCTCCTCCACAAACTGGAAAATGGGAGGCCACTTGCTCCTCCAGATCAGCAGGGTCAACTAAACATCAAAGCTGAGCCCATGGACTTCAGCGAGTACCACCTGCTGACGGCCCCCGAACATGGATTTAGGGGACCTGGGGTCTACTTAAATGGCAGTGGAGAAAGCCCACTGGGCATCCACAGCTCCTCCCAGAGCCCCCTTCATCACCTTGGAGGTATGGGACTAGACCTCCCCCTGTTGGGCTATGCAGGTCCTCTGAGGAACAACATGAGTGAAGTACAAAAGGTACTTCATATGATAAACGACACAGTATGTAGGCAGAACATGGACAGGAATTCAGAGGAGATCTCCAAACTCAAGGCATATATGAAGAAGCTCAGTGCCCAATTGGAGGAGCAGATGATGGTCCAGACTGGCTTCCAGTCAGTGGAGCACAGAAACCCCACAAAAAGTATCACTGAGTACACACTGGAGAAGGTCAGTGAAGCAAAATGTCTGACTGATGACTCAACGAGGCATGTGGACATCAAAAAGGAGAAACCAATCCACTCAGTGAATCTCAGTGGGGAGGAGAATACCCGGGAGAGCCAGTACCAGTTCCTGACATTCTCCTGCCAGTTCTGCAAGGAAACTTTTTCTGGTCCCATCCCACTGCATCAACATGAGCGATATTTGTGCAAAATGAATGAAGAGATCAAAGCCGTCCTGCCAGCCAAGAGCAGTGCTAGTATCCACAGGGAGATAAAGTCCTATGAGCATCCTAATAATCCTTTCAAAGGCCACATGTCCATGCTCAAGGCCTACTTTGCAATGAACACTGACCCCAATTCAGAAGAACTGCTCAAGATTTCAACTGCTGTTGGCCTTCCTCAAGAGTTTGTAAAGGAATGGTTTGCCCAGTGGAAGGGTCTGAGGAAAAGTGTAACTCACCACAGTGGATTGGATATCAAGCATAGCTTGACCCAGTCACCAATGTCTTTTCCTGCCATAGATTTAGATGGAGGCTTCACAAACGGTGATGCCTCTCACAGACTCACAAGAGGCAATCAGTTTATAGACAAGAGCCAGACAACTGGGGACAAACCACTAAACCCTTTGGATCAGCTGAGGAGCAACACTCCATCACCTCTCAATCTTTCCTCCGGTTCCCCCAAAAACTCTCAAAGTAGTTCTTACACTCCAAACAGCCAAGCATCTGAGGATGCCCATGGGGATATACCACTGGATCTCTCACTGCCCAAACACATGGTACAGAGGCTTGTCACTTTAGGAGAGAAGCAACCTAGGCCTAATGGTTTTATCACTGAGAACAGTGGACGGGCACAAGGACAAGAACAGGGATCTGGGTCTTTGGACCTGGTCAATACAGAGAAGGAAATCCTGTGCTCTGACGGTGGAGCAAGCTCCGTCCACCAGCTGGAAGAAAGAACCAGTCCTATCTTTGGGATTAATCCCTTTGCTGGTGGTCTCTTTTACACCTCCCTGCCACCACATGGAGCATTTCCTCTACCCACCTTCATGTCTCCTGCCCAGGCCACCATCCCAGGACTCAGACCCTACCCAGGACTCGACCCCATGAACTTCCTGCCCCACATGGCCTACACCTACGCTACTGGGGCAGCCACATTTGCTGAAATGCAGCAGAGGAGAAAGTATCAACAGAAGCTAGGTTGCCAGGTAAATATATTTGTCAAAGCCTCCAAGAGCTGTTATTGGTTGCTAAACAGATGCTATAAAGCTCAGTTATCAATTGCACAAAGGTATAGTTTTTCTCCTGTTGGCTGTTCATGGCTCATAATTGGTGAAAGTGAAAGTCTCTGGATAAAGGTTCATGAGCATTTTCCTTAATAGTTTAAATTAGCAGTCAACAAAGTCACAAACTTTGTTGATTTAGGCTGTTTCGCAAATTGTTATTAATCTAGAACACTAGATCAGATTTCACTTAATAATAGAAGAAGTAGTGTGGGCGCAGTAGCTGTGACGTGCTGTTTGTTATTATGTTGTATTGATAACTGACATATGTCAGTCCTTTGAAACAGCACATGGTTGTTCCCATTTGTTATATGTGTTGTGTGTAAAGTAAGAGTGAAGATGTTTTAAGATGAAGAGAAAACACTTACCCAGGTTGGGGCTCGAAGCTCTGTCCAGAGGTCGGGTTTGGGGGTTCAGAGCACAAGGTGCTGTTGACTGTGGAGTCGACAGGTTTGGCTTCATCAGACAAGTTGAAACAGTGTGTGTGTTTCTCAGGCGGAGCTGTTGGATGGGACGGTGGACTATCTGTCAGGCCTGGACGACCTGACAGACAATGATTCGTTGATCTCCAGGAAGAAGATTAAGAAGACTGAAAGTGGTATGTACGCGTGTGACTTGTGCGACAAAACATTCCAGAAGACCAGTTCCCTCCTAAGACACAAATATGAACACACAGGTATATATAACATTTGGACACTTCTTTTTTTAACCACACCCCAAAATGCTTTTGTGTCCCCATCGTTCATATCTCATTCCTTCAGATTTTCATTTCATTCTCTTTTTTCATAACTTGTAGGTGTTTCCTCCTCTCCTCTGTCATTTTCTGTTTTTTTTGTCTGTGACCCATGGCGTTTAACATTTTCTTGATTTTCAGCAGGGTTAGGAATCATTAAATATGAATAGGATAACATAAACATTCAGCAGCTTTTCTCCAGGATTTAATTCATGCTGTGATGTTTTGTATAAGAGATGGAGGGAGGAACATCCTGACTAAAACCAAAAGTATCATACAACCCTTAAAAGAATTCTGTATTCCAAACACACCTCCACACACTTTAAATCACATGTGAGGACTGTTGCCTGACAGACAGGTGTGTTGATCTGTATTCAACTCCTGTACTTTCAGCATTTGTTGGTTTGTTACATGACCTGTTTGACTGCTGTGATTGGTTGTCTCCTTTTTAAATAAGGTTTGGAAGAAGTGACTGATGATGTTACCTGAGTCCTACCTTAATCTCACGTGCATCATGTCTCGTTCCTATTGGTATCAACCATTCAGTGCAGAAATCTCTGTCTCAGTTATGTTTGGTGTGTGTGTGTGTTTGTGTGTGTGTGTGTGTGTGTGTGAGTGAATGATGCCAGCGATGGTGGATGGTACTGGCATGCCAGGGCTATTTTTGGCCACAATCTGCCTGCATTTGTCTGAGGAGGTGTTTGTGTATGTGTATCTGCATATATGTGACGGCCTGGTTGTGGTGAAGCCGTGTTGTTGGTCCATGTGTGCGTGGGACGTGTGTTTGGACGCCATTCACTCTGTTGTTTGGCAGCAGACTGACACATCCTGTTCAGTCAGATGGAAGAAATTTCTGCTTGTACAGAGTCATAGTAAAGCCAGCACTGTGTGTGAGTGTGTGTGTGAGTGTGTGTGTTTGTGCGTGTTTCAGGATGAAGGCGGGTGGTGTTACAACTGGTAAGGATTTATGCTCCTTCTCAGGGTTATATCTGTCCCGATGATGTCACAGCTTGCTGCAGCCCATTGCAGGTTCATGTTGCCTCATGGCATTTTGTCTCGCGTCAGTATCGTCATGGCAACACAGTGTGTGTGTGTGTGTGTGTTAATTCTGTATCTGCGTGTCTGATACATAAAGATAGTAAACCTTTCAGCACTGTAGCATAGATCAGGTGTTGTAACATGCTGTGTTTTATCTGTGTCCTCTGCCACTTCCTTACTCCGGCTCGTCTCCTGTCTCCTGTGTCTCTGCAGGTAAACGTCCTCACCAGTGTCAGATCTGTAAGAAGGCCTTCAAACATAAGCACCATCTCATTGAGCACTCACGTCTGCACTCAGGAGAGAAACCCTACCAATGTGACAAGTGCGGGAAGCGCTTCTCGCACTCTGGCTCGTACTCACAGCATATGAACCATCGCTACTCCTACTGCAAGAGGGAGGCTGAGGAGCGCGAGGCGGCCAAGAGGGAGACACGGGACAACGGTTGTGGAGGAGGAGGTGTGGTTGGGGGCGGTCTAGAGCCCACTGAGCTGCTGATGAGGAGGGCCTTCCTGCAGGGGCTGGGGCCTCTTGGATATTCTGACCCTGAAGACAGCACCAGCAGTATCATCCTTAGGAATGGCAGCAAGGGAGGACAAGGAGAACTGGAGGAGCAGGAAGTTGACCGCAAGATGTATGAGGAGGTCAAAGAGAGACAGACCTTCATATTCAGGGAAGAAGGGGAAGAGGAGCAGCAGGAAGAAGAGGAAGGGAATAGCAGGAACAAGAGCGGCTTGATGAGAGATGAGGAGGGCCCAGACAAGCTGAAGCTGATGGATGGGATTTTACATGAAGGCGACACAGACCGCAGATTGGACCAGAAGGACTGATGTGATAAAATCACAAAAGACCTTGGGAACATTTGTTGTGTCGGAGAGATTCGGTTTCTCTTTTGTCTCAAACATCCGTCATTGTTTCGAGGCTGTGGAGAACTGGTCAGGGCTGGTTTGGTAGTCTGTGGGAGGGCTCTTTTTTTTTTTTTACCAATTTGACATTATAGTTTATTATTTGTTATCAATGTTTCATGTGACGTTATTTAAACTTTTATGGTCTAAAATGATTTGTACTTCATTAAATGTGAAGTCTCAAAACCTGATGATAGACCCAGCTCTTATCTCATGATAACATTGATGTACAAATGTTGTTTCCAGTCTGTTATTAAACTTGATGCTAACGCTACCTGCTGCCCAGACACGTTCATCCAATCCAGTCACAGGGGTCAAGATTCCTTCTGTAACTACAGTAAGCTGATGCTAACATGTACATTGTCAGGTACAGCAGTTAGACAAGCAGCACTATGACCACCAAGTGTTAGAACTGTTCAGGTAAATGATCGACTTATGTCTCTAAACGCTAAATACATTTTAAAACTGTCTTTAAGTGGAAACACAGCAATGGTGATTTTGGGCGTCCATGTCATGAAGCTTGGTGGGATTGTTTTGAAAATCTATGGTTTGCAAAAAAAAAAGAAAAATGAGAAGAAATGAAATAAGGAAGTAATAACAATTACTCATTACAACTGAAGACTAGAACTGAATCTCTTTAAATGTATAGTGTTATAAAGGCCTAAATCCTGTGTGGTATTATAATGTTCTTAACTTCCTGTGACTTGTATTTGAAACCCCACATCTGGAAATTGCACTTGACTTACTTCTCAAACCACTACAAAATGAAAAAAAAATTAAAAAGAGGGAATAAACCCTCAAGTACTCAGTTACTTCCTGTCAGTGTTATTGTAGTTTTTCTCTTTTTATTTACTGTGATGTTTTCATGTTTACCCAGTTTTATTATTTTTGCCAACTAACCACACAACTTTGGCCTCCTGTTTTTTTTTCTGTGTGTAGGAACATTTAACCTGTGTGATTTTCAAGAGAAATGTTGATGTGAGTCTTAAAAAGAGAGAAAGGGGCAGGAATATAAAAGGGCTCTGCTCTAGAAAAGATTGAATGAACAAGAACAGAGCCTTTTGTGTTTTTCAGAGAAAGCCTTATATGCAAAACCTTTTCACCTGTGCGTTTCTGCAAAGTGCCATCCCTGTACTGTGACTTCACCTGTGTCCTCTTTGCTCTGTTTCAGTATTAAGATCAATATTTCAACCTGTTTTCATTCGTTAGTATTAACTTAGATACATGGAGTTTGTTAGTTTACACATTATTGTGCAATTTTCTGTATTTTTGTTCCTTGACAGTATTTTTTCAGTATTATGTTTTTGTTCAATTTTCCAACGTATTTTTGAGAATTTGCAATTTTATTTATCTGACTCATTTTGTATTTTCTAATTTTATTTATTTTATACTGTAGTGTACAGTATTAGACTTCCTCACAAATAGATATATTTTACGTAAATACATTTCTGTGATTGAGTATTGGAGCAAAAATATGAATAGATACCATTTATGGTATTTTTAGAACATCAACTTTTCTTTTTTTGTTTTATTTCCCCTTAAACTACTGGAAATTCTAAGTTTGGGGAACTTTTGATACAATGATAATTGTGAAAATGCTGTATTTTTGAGATTTAAAAAATCCACTTTATTCATCCCACTTAGAGATGAAAAGGACTGGCGAGGATGAAGGAAATACTGAAATGTAAAAATATTATTACTATTGAAATATTAATTTCTCTTTTAAAATGTGCTTGAATAAATGTAGCCAAATGAAATTTGAATAATGTGTTATTCTTGATTCCTCTATATTTGTGTTTCTTCCATCACTGACTTATGATGATGATGACGATACTAACACTAACATATTAAACCCACCTGTTTTTACAAAAGAAACTGAAGGCGTAAATATACTGTGGATGCAGGTGTGTGTGTCTGTGTCTCTGTGTGTGTGCAGAGTATGCATGGTCTTTGTGTGTTGTACAAGTCGTACACTACAAAGGTATGACACAAGTCTCTAAGTGATAAATTCACATAACTACAATATATGGTAAAACAATCAGATAAATAATCAATGATTTACAGTTTGAGAAAATAAAATCAATTAATTACTTTGTGTGCTGTTTCTGCTCTTACCAAAAATAACCGCAGTATTACCTACTGCATGAGCAGTCCAGTATCTAGTATTAGTGATACTTCTACTACTAAAACATGCATCAGCACTTTAAAAAAACAGTACAATAAACGTGTAAACTTGTCGCGCTCATTCTAACGCGATGCAGAATGACAGCCTCTGACTACAAATGTGTTTCTCGTAAATATGGAGCAAATAAAGCTATCGTGGTGTTTGTAACAGTGAGTTTACAAGTAAAAGTCATTTTATTGTCGGTACATGACAGGAAATACATGTTCATTTATATTTTAAATTATAGTTCAGGCAGGGCGTGATGCGGAAATGAACGTCCTTCAAGCCTCGGCGTCACATGTGACGTGATGACGTGATGACGTAGGTCCGTACTGTTGACTGTCCGGACAGATGCAGTCCGAGGTGAGTGTTCCGCCGTGGTTCAGTGTGAGTGAAACCGGGCCTGGGCCTTCCAACGGCCGTGTTCAGCCTGTTCTGTCCGTCCACAGGTCGGGGGCTGTTTCCGGTGTTGACGGAGGGAGAGCGGTGCTTTCACCTGGCGGAGCAGAAGTGCTAGTTAACGGTTAGCTGTTAGCGGTTAGCTGCTGGTCGATTCCTGAGGTTTGTTTTCCATGAGAGCTAACACACATTAGTATGAGGGGCCGTCAGGGACATTATTCAGAATTACCATTCACACACACTACTGAAATGCTCTCACACACACTAGTGAAATGTTATGCTCTCAC
>JAFBJQ010006760.1:281647-300849 GCA_016785345.1 Trinectes maculatus | reverse complement strand
TGAGAGCATTTCAGTAGTGTGTGTGAATGGTAATTCTGAATAATGTCCCTGACGGCCCCTCATACATTAGCGTGTGTGGGACCATTAGCCTGTCTCCTCTAAGTAACAATAAGAATTGAACGCACGCTTAAAGAGAACAGTGACGTAGCCTCCTAGCTGACGTTTGGCTGTTGATGAAGTTGCTAATTATTTTTCTCAAAAATAAAAGAAGTGAATTCCCACAGATGAGGCCGTCCGGGTCACAAACAGCCCCACAACTTCCAGATGTGACGTTAAAAAATGAAGAATTAACTGATCCAAAAAGGTTCCAATCAGTTATCTGTTACATGATTGATTGTATTTTGTTTCTTTTCTTAAATCTCAGCGGCTGGGACTTTTTTGTTTTGTTTTGTACAGGCATAGACTCATGAATATACAGGCATAGACTGAACAGGCATAGACTGAATATACTCATTCAGATTAAATTAAACAGATTTACCATGGAGGTCAAAATCTTAGGAACATTAGTAGAAAATGTTGATTAAAAGTCCATTAAGGTAGTGGGGAATAAACAGAAGGTAAAGATAAAACAGTCCTCTGATGATCAACAAACTGGTCAAATGAATTGAAGACTCTGGTCTCTGGTGACGTCAGGTGTTGTCAGGTGTTGTCTAGTAGTTTTGAGTGTTGTCTGGTGTTCTCAGGTGGTCTCTTGTGTAGTTTGTAGGTGGTCCCTGGTCTTGTCAGCTTTTAGCTGGTGGTTTCTTGGGGTCCCATGGTGGTCTAGGTCTGGTTAGTTCACACAAGGGTTCAGGTGTCATTCTGCTCATTGCATGACTCACTGACACCTTGGTAAAGACAGATGCACTGTGATGTTTGTTGACATATTGTACGAGTTGACTGTAAACCTGCTGCGTCACTCAGTAACAACAATGGAACATGAAGAAGCTCGCTGAGCAGGTCGCTGCACAGCGGAGGGGAATCCCTGACATTAACCCTTTGTTTCATATGTGTTGGCAGCAGCGATGAGGAAAGGTGTCTAGGTCAGATGAGTGTATGAGGCTGGAATCCCCCAAATGTGGGCTTAAGGTGGAATGATGTTTTTCTCGTTTTCACATTCACTAACAAACTTCCTGTGAGCAACATCACACATGTGGTCATGCTGAGTGTTAATCTAATTCTTCTGTCCTTAGTCTTTACATTACTTAATTTAACTTTATTAACAAGGGAACCAATCAGGAATTGATAAATAATCAGTCTAATGTTACTGATACATTATTAACATATGGCTGTAGTGGTTTCCATCCTCTGGCCCAGGGCCTCCTGATGGTTCCTAACTTTAGTTTGAGGTATCGTAGTGATCAAATGTTTTTCTTCTGTGTGAGATACTGCGGACACATCCAGTTCCTCAGGCCCTGAACTTTATCAACATTTCTTTTTATAAACTAATATTTATAACCTTGAATTTTCCTGAAGGAGTCATCCCAAGGGATAAATAAAGTTAAGTCAAAGTCTCTAAGTCTAATAAGGTCAAGCAGCAAGGTCAACTGTCAACTGGCTGTACCCTCCTCCCCTTTATTTCATTTGCATTTTTATATGTCACGTTATTTTGACAGCATTCAGGAAACAGATTGGACCTATTCAATATACTGGATAACATTATGCTTCTATTTCCAGTCAGATTTTTATTTTTAATGCATTTGCATTTAACCTCTGTTGAACCACAGGACTGGTATCTTCCTCCAGTCAGTCGATTGCTCAGCTCATTTCCTTCTCCAGATATGAGTACGTTACAGCCCTGCAGGGAGCAGATTTGGGCTGATTGAGTCGTCTGTGGGTGAGCACTGAGTGCTGCTGCACCTCTATCAGCTTCTATTGTGGGCAGATAAATGGGGGGCAGACTTGAATTCAGTGGAAGGACAGAAAACGCAGTCGTCCACTTCCTCCTGCTCATCATAATGGACCTAGAGTGTCTCTGTCAGGAAATATTGAGTGAAGCAGATTACTGCTTCATTGTGGTCTGTCTCTGTACTGATTGCTCAACAATAGTTTTTCATTTACTTTGGATTCAGGAAAAGTCATCAGCAGCTGCGCATGCAGAGGTCGTAACCTCTCTTTCAGGAGTTGTAAGACTCACTGTGATTATTTTATTACTTTCATTGGTCAGTGAACATCTCAAAGATAGATGGAGGTATACTGACTCAGAATGATGTATTAACATCCACCAGGGGACGTGAATCAATCAAATGTTTTTTTGTATAGATAATTTTCACAAATCACAGTTTACCACAGAGAGCTTAATGATCAGTAAAAGGTGCAACATCCTCTGTCCTTAACCCTTCAACAACATGAAGAGAAACGATAGAATAACCATGTATGTACTAGTCTTTCTATCACTTCGATCAATAATCCTCTGTTATTGCTCTGACAGGACTCCCTATCTCCCAGTGTTCTGCTGGTGGAGGCTTTCTACGGTGGATCTCACAAACAGCTGATTGACCTGCTGAAGGAAAACATCAACGGCTGCTGCCTTTTCACTTTGCCTGCTAAGAAATGGCACTGGAGGGCAAGAACAGCAGCATTGTACTTTAGCCAGACCATCCCTACTTGTCCAACGTACAGGTGAGACTCACACAAGGGAAAGAGTGACTGAACTGGGTTGGGTTGTAATGTTATGTATGCCAGTGGTTCCCAGCGTTTCTCTGCTGGGCCCCCCTTTGGTTGATAAGAACATTTTTTCCCTCTGGATTTACAGGTTGTGTGGTTTTCAGCAGGTCTCTAAATTCTACATCCAAAGTGTCTTTGTGTATCTGTCTCTGCAGAGTCCTGTTCAGCAGCTCAGTCCTGAACCTGTGTGAACTGGTGGCTCTCAGACCAGATCTGGCTCATCTGAAGAAGGTTCTGTACTTCCATGAAAACCAGCTGGTTTATCCAGTACGCAAAGACCAGGAGAGAGACTTCCAGTATGGATACAACCAGGTCCTGTCATGGTAAAGTCCAGAGCCCATTCATTCATTCATTCATTCATTCATTCATTCATTTATTTAGTGTGTGGTGAACAAGTGTATAAAACTAAAAAGAGCAGCATTAATGCATTAATTCAGCTCTGATCTAAATGAGCCTCTCAGGCTGCAACATGATTGGTTAATTAAGTTGGCAGACTTGCTGCAGTGTATATAATTGAAGTGGGCCATGTTGTCATTTATCAGATGTCTAACTGTAAAGAGCAGCTCAGTAACAAAAACTGATTGTTGTTTATCTGTAGGACAGCATGTCAATAAGTTCCGGTCCTCCATCTCTACTAACATCATTACAGCAGCATTATATAAGTCACACTACAGATCAGTATGACTCCTCTGATTGGATGGCAGCCAGATGACACTACTTATGTTGAAATGCTGCAGCACAGCTTGTGTGTGCTTGCGTGCGTGCGTGCGTGTGCGTGTATGAAATAAACTGTATATAATTTCACAGTTCTGTCAGTGATTGTAGATCCAACAACATTAGGGCTGCAACGATTAGTCGCCGTCGTCGACGATGTCGACTATTAAAAATGGTCGACCAGAAATTTTGTGGTCGTCTAGTCGTATATTATTTTAAGCAACACGATGAACGCCATTCAATTCATTAGAATACATGCAAATAAAGTTGCGATGCACCACCGGAAACGTAAGGGGCAATAGCCTGCACCATCTGCGTCCATATTGAACTAAACACTGAAGAAGTTCAATAGCAATAGCAAAGTCGATGCAGTAGCAACGATGGCTGGAGCAGAGGTGCATAGTGATGCTAGCGCGAGACTGCGAATGTTTAAAGTCTGGGAGTATTGTCGGGGAAAATAAAGAAAATAAACACGTCACGTGCACTATCGGGAGTTTTGGCATCTCTTTTTTAGCCTACCTTTCAAAAAAATGCATCTCTCAGTATAAAGAATAGCTAGGCTACTTTAAGGCCCCTTTCTTAAAAGATGGTGTTAATTTCGTTTACACGTACCAGGATATCCAAAGCCGACGACGGCCGCCATGTTACGGTGCTAAAACTGTGTTTCACCTTTTCACGTGTCTGAGGAACACCCGGAGTTTTTCAAAGTAACGTTATCGTCATTTTCAGTGACTGAAACCTCCGGTTAAACCCCATTTGAAAAAAATATGCATCTTTACTATGATACTGTAACGTCCGACCGGACGTATCAGGAAGACGAGGAGTTGTACAGCAGCCCTCTTTATTGGTAACGTTTCTCAAATACAACCTGGTCACTGTCGGCCGCAACCACGCCAACAACAACAGAACAACAAAACTTCCCTATTTATTACACACGGCTCTCTCCACCAACCAGACGCATTCACAGACTGTGGGACATCACAGAACTCTCACAATAACACTGAACATTAGTGCAGGATCGCTACAATACTATTATATGCATCACTAGTGGACACATTGCCTCTAATACTTCACAAAGCTCAATACACATAAAGATACACTGCTTTTCAAATATATCCAATTAATACCCAGCTTTGTTAAAAACGGGAAACGTAGCAAATAAATAATCGATAATCGTTGACTAATCGAAAAACTAGATTATAGATTAGTCGACTACAAAAATAATCGTTAGTTGCAGCCCTAAACAACATATTTAAGACTACGTTGTGTTGTGCTGTTTGTTGTCTGTCCCGACTGTGACTGAATCCTGGAAACAGCTAAAACTGAAGGGTCCAGACAGCAGTCTGCCAGGACCCTAACGCTTCACAACAAAGTGACACCCTATTTGTCTTTGACCTCCAGCCTGGTGTCAGATGTTGTTGTTTTCAACTCGCTCTTCAACATGGACTCCTTCCTGGGCTCCATCTCCTCCTACATGAAGAAGATCCCAGACCACCGACCCTCAGACCTGGAACAACTGATCCGTCCAAAGTGTGTGGTCCTTAACTACCCGGTCCAGTTCCCTGATGTCAGCAGGTGAGTTTGATCACCTGGTTAATAAAGATCAGCAGAGGCATGCCTCTGTCTCACAGTTCTCTGGTAAAACTGAGGATTTCCGGTGGATCAGGTCTATCACATTTTAATAGTTTGGTTCCATTAACATCTGTTCCTGAGGAAAACATCAGCTGATGTGTGTATGTGCACTGTACACACACATACACACAAATCGAATCCAAGTTCCATGTATCAGATCTTTGATCACATGTCATTGAAGTGAATTCACAGAAGTCCAGCCCCAAATAAAAGTGTGGTGTATCTTAATGCGCTGCCTCTTTGGACTCTCTGTGGTCACAGTGTTTGTGGTATCCACTTATCCACCAGCCTTGAGTGGTGGACAATAGTGGTTGAATGTAATTTAATAGTTACTGACTTGAGCCAGCAGAAATCTGCAGCAGGACAAAGACATCACATCCATCACAGCCAGGCAGCAGGACACCGACTCCTTCCCGGGTGAAACTAGATCAATGTGGACACCACGTGATCAGCAGGTGTCTCATTCTGAACAGTCTTAAGCCTTTTCTTCATCTCTTAGTCTCTAATCTTTATTGTTGGTCTTTGTGCAGTTGTCATCAACAGTCAGCTGTGGACTCGGACCTGATTCAAACCTTTTCTTTAGAGAAGTCTTGGAGGTGTTCAGATCCCATTTGACTGGTTCTCTGTCAGATGGGAATCCTTTTAGAGCAGGTCTTAACAGCAGACGAGAGGTTTTCAGTTAAAAATCATTTCAGCCTATCAGATCTGCTGTTGTTCTTAATTCAAAGCATTAAAAAACATTTCCTCAGGCCTTCACTGTAGGAATGCTGTACTCTATTGACCTGTCATGTAGATCTGAATGAATGTGGGCTTACATTTCATTGAAATGAAGTACTACTTGGTGTATTCAGTAATTGTTGTGGAGGTGATTATAAAGTGACATATGAAATGAAGTGTTACAGATGTTTGCAGCTGAACTAATGTTAACTGCTCTGTCAGAATGAAATACCATGCAGCCAGTCTGTATGGTCAGATAACCCCCTCAGGTTATCTGACCATCAGTGGACTCAGGCTGGACTCTGGCAGCGCCTGGTTTTGACTCATAAAGACTCTAATGTGGATCTTAATGTGCTGTAATGACTTGCAGAGCCTCCTCTAGTCCACAGGACTAAGCTGCTCCTAATAGGACTGACTCACAGCTTTCTGCTGATTCGATGGTTTTAAAGTGACAGCGAGCTCTGAGCTCTGAAACCTTCAGTGTAACCCGGCTGATACCAGGTCAGCTTCAGGCCTCAGGGCTGAGAACTTGTTTCTGACACTTCAACTTCTTTTAAAATGTTTCTGTCAAGTATATCTTAGAAAATCAAACTACAACCAGCACTGGCTGTGTTCTAACAAGTTCTACGACATACCTTCCTGTCTTGATGTTTCTCTAAATTGATTGACAGTACTTTTTAAAAAAAAATCAGATCATCGTATATTCATCCTCCTTCTAAACAAGGTGGTCAAATATTCAAAAAGCAGAAGCCAAACAACCCTGATTTAGTGCTGGACTTGCTTTACTTAATTTCTCTCGTCATCAATGGTTTGGAAGAACACGTTTGTCTCATGAATGATAAAGGATGTTTCCTGCCTTAGAGGAGCTGTTTTGTTATGGAGGAGAGCTGTGGCCTTTGTTCTGGTTTTAGCACCCTCTGGTCGGTGGACTCCTTCCAGGTCTTCAGACAGAAACATTAGAAATGAAGTGATCATGTTTAAAGGTCAGTGTTGGTAGATATAATTCATGCTGAATGTTTCCAGTCTAATTAAATGTCTGAGTCTATCTTGTGATTATTGCCAATAAAGTAAATGAAGTAAAATAATTTTTGACCTTTATCTTTTCATCTTTAATCAGACTCACAGAGGTGAAGTCATCACACAGATTACAGTTGATTTATCAATTAGATAATTGCCCCCACCCCCCTCTGTGGACACAGTCTTATTTTTATTGCCTCCAGTCAAACATCTAATTTCTAAAATGGATTATTGAATCAAGTGTTCCCAGAGGCCTCACTCACAACAAACCACACACAGTGAAGTGCGTGTCCAATCATGTTATGTAACCTGTGCTGCAAGGTGGACCCTTGCGTTCTATAGAATTGTATATTGTAATTTCTTTATGTCTTCTTGGGACTTCCAGGACTCGGTTCTGATTCTGGTTTAGATTTGTTCTGAGTTGTTAGAGTTGACAGAGCTCATTTGGGGGTCAGCTGTTTCTCTGAATGACTGCAACCCTGACTCCTGTCATTGACTAGGTACATGTGGATCTGTGGAGTCTGAACTTGATGGTGATGATAAATGATTCTCTATCAATGCTTCATCAGTTTGGGAGGCATTGAAAGCAGCTGTATTTGTTACCTGCGTGACTAGTTAATGTAGTTAAATATACATTACACTGCAATAAATTGTATTTGTATTTTTTTCAGGTTGTTGCCCAAACACAAACTGGCCCACTGGCAGGTCAAGCACCAGCAAATCAATCCTGATCTACCTCAGACTCAACGGTAAAAAAATAATAATTTTCCTTAAAATCAATAGTCCTCAGTGTGATACACAGAGGTCAAAATATTTTTGTCCCTCAGGCAGGTTAGTTACATGTAAAAGTATCAAACTGTTTTAAATTCTATGATGTTTTTTTATTTTTCTGTGTGATTTTTAGCCTTCTGAAAAATTTATGAGATTCTTTTCAATTTGTGGAGTCTGAATGATTTACATGTTTCCAGGGTTTTTGTAACCTTTCATAATTATGAAATTCATGTCCATTTTCATGTCCATACTTATATGGTGAAATAATAATAATAATAATTTTGACAGATCTGTACTAATGTAATTTTGTCAGATCTGAGAGAGGGCACGAGTGTCCACATCAAACCACGTCTGAACCCAGACTGGAGCATCCTCTTAAAGAGGAAGACCCTGAAGACCACATAAGACCTCTGCATATTGTCTGGCCCCACAGATGGTAAACCGGTTTCCATTTATATTTGCCACATTTCTTCAGAAAAATAAAAAATTAAATAAATGGTAAACCCAAAATGATACCTTAAGGAAGCATATTTGATTGATTTTTAAATTGTTTTGATTATTGGATATGCTTCTTGCTGTAATTTACGAAAACAATAGGCAACAGTACAACAAACAATTTTAAACAAATCCTGTGAAACCATGTCCCATTTTAAATACATCTTTAAACATAGCCTGAATTCATGAGGGAAAAGATAAATTGTACTTTATAGCTACATTCTGACATTATGAATATGAGTGAACGTTATAAAATATCAGGATATATTGTAAAATCATCTTATAATATCGACATGTCACATGTGAAGTACATGAGGCATACAAATATAAAAAGTGCAGAGTTAAGCCTGAAAGGATTACAAACAAAGGTTGTTAAAACTTGGTCAGTGAGAAGAGATGAGTCACGTATTTGAGCAGAACATGTTTTTAAAACACATTATTGGACATGAAGTCAAATGTCATCTTTGTCAGCGTTTTTTTTTTCACCTTCTCATGTATCAGTAACAAAAGCAGCCTCGTGTAATCTGCTCTGAACTGAGCAAAAAACCGATGGATTATAGCAGCGACGAGCAGGCCGCTTTCATTCTGGTAGGAAGGAGGATTTCCACAGAGATATTCTGTTAATCTCTCTGACTGAAGCTTCTCTTCATCTCATCTGTTTTTTGTTTAATCTGTGTGTGGCCTGGATCCTCAGATTACTGCGCTGTCTTATTGCTGCTGCTCCTGCTTCCCGGGGGGTAGGGAGGGGTTGAACAGCTGTTTCAGGTGAAGATGCTACAGCAGTGGAGCCTCATCCTGCCAGGGGATGGGAGATGATGCTGAGGTCAAATCTGTGGGGGCTTTACGTTGATCAGGATTGAAGTTGTTACTGTGATTGAAGGGGAAAAAAATAAAGCGACAAACAGCAGGTGGTGAAGAAACATCACGGAGAAGCTACAAGAATCTGAAAACGTTAATCCCATGGGATTATTTAATTTTGAAATCATCTGTCATTTTTATTTTTTTCAACCTATCAGTCAGTTGGTCGGTCAGCCAACCAGTCAATCAATCAGTCAATTGACTGGTCAGACAGTATATCATCTATCAATAAATAACTCAGATGTTTTAAATCACTTCTCATGAAAATGAAACACATCTATGAGACAAAGTCTGAATGTGTCTCCTAGCAACAGATTTATCATCACACACACACACACACACACACACACCTTTAATCAATACTTTATCTACCTTGTTTGTGTTGGTTGGTGAGTTTTGTCATTGGTGGGGGATCAGAAACGCTGACACTGTGTTTGTGTGTTTGTAGGGAACATGATAAAAACCCTGAGTTGTTCTTCTCAACACTGTTCAGACTAAAGGAAACACAACAGGACTTTCACCTGTCAGTGCTTGGAGAGACATTCACCGATGTACCAGGTGCACGCAGACACACAACACAAAGACACAACACAGACAAACAACATTAGAGAGAGTACAGACAGACAGACAGACAACACCCACATATCAATGTTCACATCTTCTAAACCAATGAAATCCTCACTTTTCTTTTTTGTTTATCACTGTTGTAAACTCAACTGACAGGAAATGACATCAGCCCAGTATTCTGAATATAGATATTTTCAATGACAGTGTTTCTCACTGACGTCACAGTTGGTCGTGACTTCTGTTTCACCTCTAAAACTCGGCTGTATGTGATGATTCATGATTAGATGATGGAAGGCCAGAGGTCATGTTGTTAAGCTGCATGACCGTTTTAATTGATAAAACACACTGTATCATCACCTGATGATACCTTAATGACTGAGTGTGTTTTAATGTAATGAACTGGTCTGATCAAACACACTCACATATATTGAGACGTAAAGTTTTACTGCAGTATAAATGCACTGACCATAAATTCACCGTCATATTTACAGATTAGCTCTACGAGTGCTAGAAGGCAATCACATTAGGGCACTTTTATTGACTTTGATTTTAGTAATAGGGTCAGAGTATTGATTATTTTTTACCTGTTTCTTTCTGCTCTGCTCATAAATGTCCACTCTCACTTTTTCCAAAAAAAAGTGTCCAATTTTCTATATTTATTCTTCTCTTGTAAGTCTCTAAATCAAAGTCTTTCGCTAAATGTATTTGTTCCCATTATTTTTTTCTCATTCACAAACAATCCACAACTTACATAGCTAACATACACAAAAATAATATTTATGACGATTATATTAAAACAGCAAATAAACAGCAATGTTTGTTTTTATTTATTGTTCGTAATAATAATTATTAAGTTCATTTAGTATTAATTTGAATAGGGGTTTTAAAAAGTAGAGATAAAATATAACATTTTAAGTTATTTTGTGATGACTATATCAGTGTAATTTAAAAAGAAGTTGTAACCTGATAAATTCTTCTCAACCAGAGATCTTCTCTGAGGCCAGGCGTCTCCTGGACTCTCACATTGTGTCTTGGGGTTTCCAGTCGAATAAGGACGATTACCTCAGAGTGTTGTGCAACGCTGACGTTGTCGTCTCCACTGCCAAACACGAGTTCTTTGGCGTCGCAATGTAAGTTTAAAAAACGAACAAGAAAGGAAGATGAAAGCTTTATTTGTCATTGTCCCAGTACACTTACACAGTACACTACACAACGAAATGTGGTCTGCTTTTAACCCATCACACACGTGTATGAGCAGTGGGCTGCCACCCACACAGTACACACAGTCCATACACCACATACAGTACATAGTGTACAGTACATACAGTACACACAGTACATACTCTACAGTACACACAGTACAGTACAGACAGTATGCACAGTACATACTGTATAGTACAGACTGTACACACAGTCCATACACCACATACAGTACATACTGTACAGTGCATACAGTACACACAGTACATACTGTACAGTACATACAGTATGCACAGTACAAGGGAGTGATTGGGGTTAATCAAGAGCCCAGAGTGGTGCAGAGAGCGATATTTGAACCCCAGCCCTCTTGGTCTCAACACCCCCCCAGTGTCAGTGACACAACAGTCTGCCAACATCAGATTGAAATTCAGTTTGATTGGTCGATACTTACGCTGATACATTTGATCTATAATATGTATTTTAAAGAAAAAAAATGAAATATGTTAGTGTCTTAATGTTCCTTAGGTTAGAGGCTGTTCATTGTGGCTGTTATCCTCTGTGTCCCAAGGCGCTGGTGTATCCTGAAATATTCCCAGGTAATGAGTGTGATGCTGGACCTGTTTGTGTCTGCATATGTTCACTGCTGACACTGGTTCTTCTCTGCTCTTCTTCCTGAAGCTGAGTACCTGTACTCCACAACTGATCAGCTGTATAAACGGCTGCAGGGACTCTGCAGGAGGCCAGACATTGCCCGCAGACATGTTGTCAGGGTAACCACACCCAGTTTATTGTGTCAAATTTACACTGTTCACAAACAGTGCATCCAAGAGTTCCCACAGTGCACATGGTTTGGGTCATTAATTACACAATTTTTAAACATTAACAAACAGGCATTTTGACAAACACTCCATTCAGCTGGTGACTCAGTCAATCAGATTTTATTTGTATAGCCCATATACACAAATTGTAATTTGCCTCATAGAGCTTTAACGAAGTGCACAAAAAAAAACACCCTTTTAACAGGGGCAAGCAGAAGATGCCATATACGTGGAGGACGTATAGCACAGTCATACATATTTTTCTCTTGTTCTTCTGTTCTCCAGGTTGACACCTCCTCCTTTTCCTGGACCTGTCTGAAGGATCATTTTAAGACTCTACTGACATTCACTGATTCCTGACGACACCAGGCGTCACACACGTGTACAAGCTTTCATGTTTTCACAGGCGGTGTCACCTCATCCATCTGCCTGGACTCATTTATCTTCTTTGTTGTGTTTCTGTTGTGCACCGCAGCAACTGAAACACTGCTGAGCAGCAGCCAGAACCAGTTATCACATCAACTGGAGCAGTAGCGTTCGCACAGACGACATTGAACTTTGTAAAGTATCTGTTTGTTTTCACAGATTCATAAGCACACAATGCAGGCAAATCTCTCTGTTCCCTCAAAGTAATATCTGATGTCCAGGGACAGTTTTCCACAGCGATGCCCTGGGACAAAGAAAACATCTGTTAGGTGTCCAAAGGCTTCTGATGCTGGAAACGAAAACAAGTGAAGTCTTTAATAAATTTATTATTTTTCTCTTTTTTTTCTTTGAATATCAGATAAAATGGAAGAAAAAAAAAGAAAACTTACAAATCAGTTAAAATGTATTTTAAACAAACTAAATACAGTACATCCATTTGGATCTATATACAGTTTGTATTTTGTTTATTCAATTCTTTTGACAAGTTTTTGTTTTTTTCTTTAAAATGTAATTGATTGGAGAAATGGTCAACTACATGAATAATATATATGTAAATGTTTTTATATCACCTGGTGATTCAGGTTGCGACCCACTGACATCAGTAACCTCCAGAATCACACACTGGTAATAAAGGTTTTACTGCAGCGTCTATAAAACACTGAGGCATTAAAGCTTTTAATTGGCTCATTAACACACATGTTTACTGTGCTGATGTGTGACAGCTTCAGGCTGTCGGTGTTAACTCTCATCGGTGGTGTCAGACGTCCTCTGGCCTGAGGTCACATATGAAGACACAGGAGGTTTCTTCATCTCAGATGTTTTTCTGGAGCTGCAGGAGCAGAATCAGGAAACAAACTTCATCCTCGTGCTGCAACCAGCTCACTGGAGTTAGCTCGCCACTGCTCGCCGCACTCGCCACTGCTCGCCGCTGTGTACATGAAGGCACAAAATCCTCGCCACCTTTTCGTCTCATTCTATTTTTGGAGTGAAGCGGCAGGTGGCCGTCCATCACCACAACTTTTATATGCAGTGACTGTTAGAAGTTTGGCTCCATCATAACAACAGGTCCACGAGCGCCGCTGTGGACTGCAGGAAACTCCTCCCACATCCTCACTTCAAGTTCAGACAGGAAACAGGAAACACACAAAATGCTGGAATGCCCTTGCTATCATGTTTAGAGTCATTTCTACAACATGGTACAAGGTTCAGTTTGACTTGAAATCTACCAATACAACAGCATGATAACGCGCATCATTAGCTAATTAACGCTGCTACTCACACAAACTCAAACAGTTGATTCAATGACTCGTCCTGTTCCCATCGGCTGTGTGACCTCTGACCCTCTCCCTCTGAGGACACATGTAGGTGGACATGTTAGCGCTGTGTCCATACGAGCAGGAAAGTCATCTTCTACATAACAGGCTTGACTCATTGATGTTTATGGACCAGTGTGTGTGTGTGTGTGTGTGTGTGTGTGTCCCTTGAGTCTGAGGAGCAGCTGTCGTGTTTTTGTGAACAGAGTTTTTCCAGACGTCCTTGTGTGTCCACAGATTAAGTTGTGATAGCAGCTGACAATCAGAGAAAGTTCTTCATGAGGAGATGAGCGACGATGACGAGGAGGATTTTCACATCTCATCAGATGCATTCAACACTTCATCGCAGAGTGCGACTCTCCAATCTTAAAGCACAGGAGATTAAAAGGGGAATTACAACATAATCTTGAATAATCCAAACGGCACGGACACTGGAGAGCAGTTGTATTGAGGTCTGACAACACCGTCAATCAACACCCGGATTACTTTTAAAATTAGCACGAAAACTTGCTGTTGATTTGTCCTGGTTGCTGCGTAAAGATGATTACTAAGAGATTTTTTCTTAAAAAAAAAAAGGCTCAATGGATTTAATGGAAGATTCCTGTTTCCTGAACTCTAGGGAGTAGTAATACAAGTAATTATTGTAGTACTGTAGGTATTTTGACCAACTTTCTTTTACGATATAATAATATATGTGTTATTACAACAGCAAAACTGACTCGGTGAACTGTCTGAAAAAGTCCTATGAGGAAAACTGCGATTTGTGAATATGGCTATAGAAATAAAGTTTGACTGACTGACTGAAGAAATTCATGAAACTTTTCTAGTTCCTGTTTTCCAGATGGGAAAGTTCTTTAGCTTTTGTCTTGGTGGACTGAAGATCGCTGGGTCCTGGTCAGATGCTGGATGAGGATGACACCTCGGCCTCTGTGAGTAGCTTCAGAATGTTTTACAGACAGAAAATTAAAAACACCTCCTGATTAGTGAATGAAATGGAGGCGAGCAGGATGTGACAGCGTCACCAGGGAGTTAAGAAGCTCATGATAACTATGCACCGTCTCAGCAGCTGTAACATGAACATACAAAACATGTATGTTCTCACTGGGACAGTATGGATGTTGAACGTTGTCCCGTCTGAGTCTCAGCTGCTGCTCGTCTTCATGTCGGTGGACCACGGCACAGACAGCAGATGTGAGAGGTGATCAGGATCTGGGAGGATGAGATTATTTACTCAGCTGCTCTTCTTCCTCCTGTTCCCTCAGTATCACCACCGTCCCTCTGTGGACGCGTGAACGTCAACAGGCAGCGTCCTTGTCCTGCCAGCGTCTGACTCACTGCAGCTGAGAACCCCTGACACCTGAGAGAGTCGGCCGCCGGCGTCACTGTGGGAATAAAACAAACACAAACAGAAAGAGGAGCTGCTGGAGGTCGGGTCTCAGGTCACATCCACATTTTCCTTCACACTCCTCTCAGGTTCAGAGTCAACGGATATGAACCATGGCAAAGAGAATGAAGTCACACACAGAAGTAGAAACGTGTTTCTAGAACAAGTGCTACAAAGTCCAACAAATGTTCCTCCTCAGTGTTACATCCTGGTTTGTTGCTGACAGCTGTTGTCACTTTGTTGCAGGCCATTACTCTGACTCACCTGAAGAACCTCACCTGAAGAACCAGCTGCTCCTCCATCCTTCCGTCAGTGGACCAGTATATCAGCCCAGCAGGACCTGACCTCCACACTGACTGGGGGACCCGATGCCGTTGGGCTGTGTTGAGGGTTCTACACCTCTTATATTTCTATAACAGATGTTTAATGGCAGAATATTTAGACGTTTTCTCCTGGTTTGTTAGTGAGATTAGATGATTGTGCTTTTCTTTTTGTTTGTAGGTTCATGTCAATACTTGTGTGTAGCAGGTGTATATTTGGCATGTTGATGCTGCGTTCATTGGTTTGTAGTTGCTGTGCAGTTGTTGTGTTGTTGTGTTGTTGTTGTTGTTATGTAGTTTACCTTCAGAGATGAGTCATGTGACCTGCTCTGAGTGGGACATCGTGTTTCTTCTAATCTTCAACACATCTGTGAACAAACTCAGAGTTGTTGTTGCAGTGATTAAAGCGACTTCTTGTTGTGTTTAAAGATGCAGCAGTTTAATCCTCCTGCTCCATGAATCTGCTGACTTCCTTTAAGATTTAAGAGGATTTCAGATGAATCTCAAGTGAACATCAGTTATGAGAACTGCTCCCTGCTTCATCTCAAACTGTCCAGCTGATCCATTGATCAGAAGCTGACTCTAAACAAAACCTCCGTCAAACCTACAGCTACGTTTTTACTGTTGTGTTGTTGTAAATAAGTCGACTTCATCTCTAGCGTCTGGACCTGAGGCAGTGATGGTTGACCACAGGCAACGCTCTGGTTTCAATGTGAACTGGTGATCTCTTGCTGACTCGGGGTTATGTTTGGGTTCGTTCTGACTGTGCTTCTCTTGTTCCTCAGCCCGACTCATCAGCCAATCAGGGTTTCCCAGCACTCCCCCCCCCTCCCCCACAGAGGGGGAACTAAGATGCACCATTAAAGGGCATATTTAAGCACATTTGCGATCCTTAGAAGAAGGTAACGGTTTTTGCATTTGTCCCAGCTTGAAGGGGAGTCTTTAATGTTGTGTCCACGGGAAAAACACACATCAAAGCAGAGGACGTTCCTGATGCTCTAATACAAATACTTATGGATTAGTGGGGGGGGGGGTAAGTGGCCCCCAGTCGGTCCTCTGCAGCAGAGCTGCTGGGCTCACTGCCTCACTGCCTCACTCAGCCGCCTCGTGCTGCACTATCTCCCCCTGAATGCAAATGAAATCCTGGGATGCTGCTGCTTTGAATTCCTACAGGAGATGTGATCCCACCCCCCCTCCCCCCCACCCCTTACCCCCAGCCCCTGTAGCCAAACACCCCCCACCCCCCTCAACCCCCCATCATCCCTGTGCTGGGGGACACACAGAGATACAGGAGGGGAGTATTAGTATGCAAAGGTATTTATGTATCTGGTAGAGCCTCCACACAGGCTGCTGAGGATCAGGGTGCTGTGTGCTGACCTCAGATCTGTTCAGAGAAATAATGTTGTAATGACGAATACTGATTCTGATTGGCTGCTGATCCACTTCCCCATTAAACAGAGAGAGAGAGAACCACACGTTATCATATCTCACCTCTGAACAGTTTCACTTCCACTGCTGTTTCAGCTACTTCCTGTCATCTTCTTCATCTGTTTACATCTCTCCGCTGCTCTCAGCTGATCCTCACCCACTGCCATTGGCTGATGTTTGAACACTGTGACTCAGCAGATTCACAGTCTGACATTTGAAATTAATGACAGCGTCGTCACCATCTGTCCACAGCAATGGGCTGAGGGGCATCAACAATGTGTCCACCACCCACAGCTGAACTAATGAACTGATGAATGAATCATGGCCTCTGTGCCACAAAGTAAATCATATTTCAATCATGAGACTCAACATAAATCACAGTGTTTGAGGACAGGACTGTTCTACTGAACACATGAAAAAAGTCTTGTTGATTTATTTCACCTGATTAACCAGGTAGGTCAACTGAGAACTCATAATAACAGATAATATCATTATAACATTTAAATCCTAAAAGAGAGGGATATTTACAGAGTAAAGATCTGAACACCTTTGGGACTTTGGGAACGCAGACATTGATTTGTGTTGAGTAAATAAAGCAGAGACTGTAAATATAGCAGGTTTTAGGTTCATCAGAGAAAACCAGCGTCAAACTGGAGAGAGTTAAATGAAGCTCACGTCACAAAGCCAATGAAATCCAAATGTTGGGAATATAGCATGAAGGCTGTAACATCTCACCTGTTTCTCCTGTTTCTGCAGGTGAAGCCTCCTCCATCCTGACCTGGGAGCAGATGATCATAGAGGTCTTCAGGGCTTTGATTGGTGTAAGTATGTATCTGTCAGCTCCTGTTTCCTGAAATGAATTGTTGTCTTAGTGACAGTGGACAGGTTGTTGGTTTGTTTGTATTGAAGTGGGTCTGTGTGTCACTGTGGACACACAAACCCTCGTCTGATGCAAGCTTCTACTGAGCAGCAGCGTGGATTTGCACCAACATCTGTTCACACTTCAGATCAAAAACATTTGAAAGTTCAGGTGTCTGGGAGGAGAAAATGAAAGATTGTTGGATTATGGGATGGATCTGAGCTGCAGGTTAATTATCCAACATCATGGAAAAACCCTAATCACTGCAAACATTCACTTTGTCGGCAGTGCAGGGCTTTTTCATTGGTTCATGGGTCAGTACCAGAACCTGACTAGATGTTCTACTTACAGAAGATTAAAAAATGAAAATATAGTCTCAACATGTTCCTGGAAAAGATGAAGATTCATAAAAAGCATGAAAAATACCAAGATGTAACAACAGGAAACAGCACAACAGTGATGACAACGCGCAACAAGCACACAGTTATCACCACAGTGTGATGTCATCACTGTCAGGAGCAGATCTGCTGGTCAATCTGGAGCTGTTTTCATTAAACTGCAGAACCAGATGATACCGAGGCAGCAGAGCAGGAAGCTGAGGAGCAGCAGAAGAAACCAAACAGACAAACGTGGATTTAGTGACTCAGGCAGAGGAGATGTTCTCGTTCCAGAGGGAGGCTCCTGAATGTGAGGTGATGGTGGCCTCTGGTGCAGGCTGCTGAATACGAGGAAAGCTGATGGAGAGGTGGTGGAACAGGACTGTGAGGATGGAGGTCTTTTAGCTTGGCAGAGTTGAACAGGGCCACTCACTCAGGTCCTGTCACCTGATCTGCCACCAGGGGCACCGCCAGGAATCTTGGGCCCCATGACAAAAAAATCTAATTGGGCCCCCTCCCTGTGCAGTATACTGTATATACTCTCCTATTGTTGGGGGCCCCTGTCTGTCAGGGGCCCTTGGAATCATCCTAACTGTCCCCCCTACATGGCACCCCTGTCTGGGAAGGACAGCAGGAATAATGCAGGAATAATGCAGGAATAATGCAGGAATAAAAGTAAATAAACTGATTATCGGATGATAATAATTTATAATAATTGTTTCCTGAGTTGTCTTCCCAGTGACCTGGGTCGTACCTGCGACCCCTGTATCAATGATACCTGATGAATAAGGTCATGTGGCAGCTGATGGAATGGCAGGTGTGAACAGACGCAGTGAACACAGCAGCAGCATCAGGCCCAGTGAGTGGACAGAAGAGGACAGAAGAGGACAGTCAGAGGACAGTCAGAGGACAGTCAGAGGACAGAAGAGGACAGAAGAGGACAGTCAGAGGACAGTCAGAGGACAGAAGAGGACAGAAGAGGACAGTCAGAGGACAGTCAGAGGACAGAAGAGGACAGAAGAGGACAGTCAGAGGACAGTCAGAGGACAGAAGAGGACAGAAGAGGACAGTCAGAGGACAGTCAGAGGACAGAAGAGGACAGAAGAGGACAGTCAGAGGACAGTCAGAGGACAGAAGAGGACAGAAGAGGACAGTCAGAGGACAGTCAGAGGACAGAAGAGGACAGAAGAGGACAGTCAGAGGACAGTCAGAGGACAGAAGAGGACAGAAGAGGACAGTCAGAGGACAGTCAGAGGACAGAAGAGGACAGAAGAGGACAGTCAGAGGACAGTCAGAGGACAGAAGAGGACAGAAGAGGACAGTCAGAGGACAGTCAGAGGACAGAAGAGGACAGAAGAGGACAGTCAGAGGACAGTCAGAGGACAGAAGAGGACAGAAGAGGACAGTCAGAGGACAGTCAGAGGACAGAAGAGGACAGAAGAGGACAGTCAGAGGACAGTCAGAGGACAGAAGAGGACAGAAGAGGACAGTCAGAGGACAGTCAGAGGACAGAAGAGGACAGAAGAGGACAGTCAGAGGACAGTCAGAGGACAGAAGAGGACAGAAGAGGACAGTCAGAGGACAGTCAGAGGACAGAAGAGGACAGAAGAGGACAGTCAGAGGACAGTCAGAGGACAGTCAGAGGACAGTCAGAGGACAG